>JAYJMB010088030.1:41805-64912 GCA_036873735.1 Pouteria campechiana
AAATACAAATAAAACATTCACCGCCCCCCCCCCCCCCCCCCCAAAAAAAAAATTCACTGTTCACGAAACCCTAATTTAGCATAGATCATAATTTCTCATGCCAAATCACTATAACCAATCTATTAAATCATTCCTCCATGACTTTATAGCAATATATATCAGTTTCTTCCCCAAAATCTACTATTCACAAAATTTACAAAACCCTAGCTTTCCAAATCTATGAATTTCAGTTGAGGGAAGACAACTTACCATGCTTTCTAGGTGTGGTTTCCTCCCATGGAGGAGAATCCAAGCTCAAGAGTTGAAATAGCATACTCCATTTGTAGAAAATTCGATTTGCTTTTTTCCTTCACCGTCTAAACTAAAGAAGTTTAGGTTGAAAGCAAGATTGATGAGTTTTCTTTTCTAAGCATGATTAATCCTAGCTAAAATCATACAAAATAGACTTAGAAACATAAGATTTGGGTGTGGGGATAAAGAAAACGGAACGGACTGAAGAAAAATGGAACGGAATGGCTTTAAAAAGCCAACCGACCAACTTATTGCCGATTGGCACTGTGGCGCCAGTTTCTGCTAAACGCCCACACCCGCCTTCATGAACCAGGGCCACGGCTTAGCCATCTAGCACCGCGGTGCTACTTTCTACTGCCCATCTGCTTCGTCCGCACAAAACGACATCGCAGCTCTGGATATCTGAGTTGTGGCCCTGTTTTCGTTGCCCCTTATTTTTCTTTGATTTTTCAACTATTTTCAGATATTCTTTCCACATTCTTTTTCCATCATTTGTTCCATATAAAAATACATAAAATGCACCAAAATTTTACCTCAATTAACTTCTAATCATGTCACATAATCATGCACATGTGCCTAAACTTGCACACTTACATTTCACTCATGTGAAATTCATACATACTTAGATTATTTCATTTCAAAACACATTGCTTCACCTAAATTCACCATTATTTTTTACTATAGACAATTGCAATGTGTTTCAACATGTAATTACTTAAAAATTAACACCCTGAGTGTTACACAAGAGCCCTTAAGCTCCAGGTGTTATATGAAGCTTTTTCAGTTTCTTGTCAGGAAAGCCTTGTCCTCTGCCTTCTAACTAATGGTATTAGATACAGCTGTGAAGACAAGTTTACCATTGCTTCTCTGGACTGTCTGATTTTCTGAAACAGAATTATCCAGCTTCCATGTGTCTTTATGAGTGACAGGTTCCTTGAAATGAAGCTAATTTTTGTTTCCTATTGTTGGACAAATCCTGTTGTTCCCAATGTTTAAGAGATTAAGTGATTGGATAGGAGGTCTATGAAAACTTGGTTATGAAAACCTGAAAAATGATGTTGGTCATAAATGTCATAAATGAATAAAAACAAAATTTCTAGGCTTTTTATAAGGAATGATGGGCTTGATTACTGAAAATATTATTGCACGAATGATTAGGATTTTTTAAACTTGGATTTGGAAATCCTTTGAACCAATCACTTCTTAAATTTGATGCCTCACACCAACCAAAGTAGGACAATGCCTTGTGTTTGAGCTGCAGTGGTGGCCTAATTATTGTGACTGGACAAATCGAGCACTATTCGTTGCTATTCTGATTTATCTCTTTAGTGCTGTTAAGTCTGTGTGGACTCTCTTCCCTTCCCTTCTAAAGTCAAGTGCCCTTTGACCTTCAAATAGGAACTCAAATTCTTTGGCTATTTTTTTGGTAATCCGCATTGTCTTACGGATTGTTTGGTCTAAGACAAAATTTGTGTAAATGATTATGACTGCAGGTTGATATCTTTCCAAGAAAAATAAGTGTTTTTTTTCTCTTTTTTATTTGTCATCATTTTCACCTATATTGCAAGTGGCTTGTATGAACTGTTACAGTTTGATGGTTAAAAGCTGTATCCTTTTCTATCAGATAAATAATTTGAGAAAAAAAATATTTAATTCAGTCATCTGGAGTTTTGCTTCTACTGTCATTGTTGTTGTATTTTGATCAAAGTTTTACTGCCTTTGAGAAAACTTTATGGAACAGGACTACCATTTGGGGTGCATTTTGTAATTAGTTTCTGGTTTCTAAGAGCCTGTGGGGCTGTGAATATTTTTCTGGCTACTGGACTCTTTCACCTTTTCGACAGGTCAATTTTTTTGTTTGTTTGTTTTTGTGGACAGCATCATGCAAGACACCACAAGTAACAGCAATGCATCAAAGGAATCTTATAGCGACTCAAAATGCAGTATTGTGGAACATTGCACAGCCTTGGCCATTGATGCCAGTGGGTGTTCATCTGACACAGTGATCGGAAACCCTACTGGATCATTTTTGTTTGAATGTGGACAACCAGTGGAAGCTGATCCCTATGTTGGCATGGAATTTGAATCTGAAGAGGCTGGAACAGCATTTTATTGTGACTATGCTACTCGTATAGGCTTTTGTATTCGCACCAATTTGAGACGTCGTTCAAGGCGTGATGGAAGCACTATTGGTCTGGAATTTGTGTGCTCGAGGGAGGGTTTCCGCACAAAGAAATGTCCAAGCAAGCGGCCTGAATTTAGGAAAGGTTGCAAGGCCAGGATTAGGATAAAGAAGCTAGATTCTGGGAAATGGGCTGTTGTAAAATTTATTAAAGACCATAATCATTCATTGGATACTCCTAGAGACCTACCTCGCCTTCGATCGCAGAGGCAGACTTCCACCCAGTCCATTGTGTCAAAAAGCATTGAATTCCCTTTGACAGACAGTACAAGCTACATTAGATTTCTCAGGCGGAGGGTAAGTGGAAAAGAGGTAGAGGCTGATGACATGCTTGGTAATATTGCTGTCGGGTCTTCTGGTCAAGATGAAGAAACTGCACATGCTGATCCAGAAGTGGGTATGGAGTTTGAATCTGAGGAGACTGCAACATTATTCTATTGTGAATATGCAAGGCGTATGGGTTTTAGCATCCGGACCAGTTTAAGACGCCGATCGAGGTGCAGTAGGACTACCATTGGCTTGAAATTTGTATGCTCAAAGGAGGGTTTCCGTCGTCATAAAAGTGCAAGTGCACGGCGTGAGACAAGACAAGGCTGCAAGGCTATGATTAAGTTGAAGAGGGGAGAATCTGGAAAATGGGTCATTGCAGACATTGTGAAGGAGCACAATCATCCATTTGCTGTTCCAAAAAAGGTTCCTCTTGTTCAGTCACATGGGCCTTCATTCAATCAATCTGGGGAACATGGTGGAGGAACCACTGCACAGGAACGTGCAGGCTATATTCAAAGACTTCGAGAGAAGACCCTTGGAAGAGATGCTCAATATGTGATAGAATATTTCAAGCACATGCAAGCGAAAAACAGTTACTTTTTTCATGCAATACAAGTTGATAGAGAGTATCGCATGACTAATTTTTTCTGGGCAGATGCAAGGGCAAGGATGGCTTACAATTACTTTGGTGATGTTGTGACATTTGACACTTCATATAGAACAAATCAATGTGGTCTTCCCTTTGCCTTGTTCATGGGTGTTAACCATCATAAACAACCAGTTCTATTTGGCTGTGCACTGCTACTTGATGAAACTGAAGCTTCATTTGTTTGGTTATTCAATACATGGGTTGAAGCAATGTCTGGTCAGCATCCTTTCTCCCTCATTACTGATCAAGACCCAATTATAGAAGCAGCTGTTGCAAAGGTATTCCCTAGAACTCATCACCACTATTGCAAGCGGAACATCCAAAGAAAACTCTCTGAGAAATCCAGCCATCTAGAACACAACCAAAATTTCCTAGCAGATTTCTCTAAATGCATTAATTTGACTGAGTTAAATGATGAGTTTGACTCATGTTGGCAGTCACTCATTGATAAATATGAACTTGAGGGGAATGAATGGCTTCAATTACTCTACAAAAGTCGTGAGAAATGGGTCCAAGTCTACTCTCAAGACACTTCTTTTGCAAATATTTCACTTATCCGGCAGAGTGCTGGCATGAACTCATTTTTTGATGGGTATATGAATGCACAGACCTCTCTGCAAACATTCATTAGTCAATGTGAAAAATTCATAGACAGTCATTATGAGTTGGAACTTGAAGATGATTTTAAGACGAGTTACACAAAACCGAGTATGAAGACTGGATTGCCTCTGGAAAACCAAGCTTCAGAAATTTACACGAGAACAATATTTTTGGAATTTCAAGAGCAATTGTTCCAAAGCCTTCATCATATTGCAGAGATAACCAAGGAGGATGGGCCCATTAGCACATTGAGGGTGGTTGAATTTGGTGCTGAGAAGAGGCCATACACAGTTAAATTCAATGTCACTGAAGAGAAGGCAAGTTGTAGCTGCAAAATGTTTGAGTTTGCTGGCATCCTTTGCAGACACATTCTAAGAGTCTTCTCAATGAAAAACATCACAAATCTCCCATCTTGTTACATTTTGAAAAGGTGGACAAAAAACCCCATGAGCATTGTTGCATTTGATGAAGAAAAAGTTCAGATGCAAGCTGATTGTCCACAATCTTGGACCTCTCGATACAATGATTTATGCCATCAAGCTTTTAAATATGCTGGGGAAGCAGTAACAAGTGTAAATATTTATAATGTAGCAATGCGTGCTTTACAAAAGGCTTTTGAAGAAGTTGATACTGCAAAATTAGATGATGGGATAATCATGGACCCTAACCTTCAAGTTGATGGCATCGTTAACAAAGACAATATCTATGAAAGCAGTCTGCCAGACCACACAGTAAGCGACATGAGTTCATCTGTTCTTAGAAATGAGAAAGTGAAAAGAAGTCTTGAACCTGCACAGGAGGAGCAACGGAAGAAGAAAAGGAAGTGTCAGATTTGTCAACATCCTGATCATGACAAGCGTAAATGCCCATATATGAGGAATTCTGGGTAGGAAGCTTTTCTTAGTAACTTCCTAACTTGCTTTCTTGGATTTTCTAATTTTTTGACTGGGATCTCTTGTGCATATGCCCATTCGTTTTCTTCCAGAACCAATTCTAACAATACTGAAGCCATACTTGAAAGTCAGCATTTGCATGGCGGGATAACTGGCGAGCAACTTGGGTTTTCTGTTGAAATTCCGGGGTCTCTCTCTCTCTCTCTCTCTCCTCATAAACACACACATATTGATTCATCTATATCTATATGTATGTGTTCATGTATGCATGCGTGTGTATGCTTGTACATGTGCATCTGCTGATATACGATCTAATGGGGAATGCTTACAGCAGTGTTCCAGCTGGTGACAGTCGTTTCCTCCGCTACATATGACCTTTCCTCAGATCCTTCATCTTCGAGCCCAACAGACATTCCCAGGTTGTTGTTGGCCCTATCTTGTGGATAATTTCTACCCTATTAACTAAAGTAAGCTTTTTTAAGACCATCTGTTTCTAACTGTTTAAGGTTTAAACTAATCAACTTTGATTTTCCTTTTAATTGCAGGTTTCCAATGGGTAGTTACCTAGATGCGTATGTTATTTCTTCCTTTATGCAGTCATGTCATGTTAATTTGTAAGTGTTTTTACTTTTCATTTTGAAATCTATTGCTTTAGTCAGAACTTGAATGTCTCTTTACACCCTAGTCATAACCGAGCACTGGTTCTGCCAAGAATTTAGGTCTGTTTTGGCATGGGCTGTCTCCATGTAGCCGCTTCCTAGAGTGAAAAGTCAAATTTAGCTGTGTACAATATCTGATTTACTTTATTCTTGACTAGGTACTCTGCAAATACACAAATGCTTCTCATTTTTTTGATTATACAGAAGCTTGAAATTATGCTTTCTTGGTATCTAGAAAATGCCTTTCCAATAAGCTTATAATGCTATTTAGCTAATTTGGAAGTCCATTCTACTAAGTTCTTACATAGTATACTTTGTCAAACGATACCGTCTCAGGAGCACTTTTGTAGTTAGGAACTTCTCATTGAAGTTTTACTAATTCCATTTTCAAGAAGCTTTTTTCTTGCAAGCTGCGCGGCAAACAGAACCTTAGCTGTAGAAATTTCAAGAAAAGAAGATTCATGGAACATTTTTCTTATGGGACTATGATTTTACCCACTAGATTCAGGGCCCATCAAAATACTCAACTTCCAAAGATACCTCTGCAACCTTTCTTGCATCCACATCCTTTCTAGTTGGAATGATACAAAGATTTCTATGTTCTTGTTTTGGTTGCAATATCACAAATTAATAATTTGGTGCTCCCCACAGCACAATTGATCAATATTCATAGATATGCACCCATCAGCTGGATGGCCGTTGTGGCAGTGGGGCCATTACCTATGAATGGGTTCAACATTGGATCTGGACCGTTTACATCTTTATGGCAAATGAAAAGTCGAATGGGTATAATGCATCTGTCCGTGTGCTTTGTTTAGCATTGGTCAACCATGTCATACTTTTGGTGGCGTGTGCACTGTTGCCTCACATCTCGAAGACACATGCACACGTGCTCACTCATAAGGTCGGCACTGCAAACTCCAGTCATGATCCAACTCTTCAAGTTTTATCATAATTTATGTAACTTTTATTTGTTTAATGTTTATTTCACAGGTTTGCTCAAACCGGTCCTACTGGAAGCAAGCACTTCTGCTGCAGTTAATGAGGAATTTCCACAAATGTTCCTATTTCAATATCTATTTTGAGTTAGAATTTTCTGTAGAAAGTTATTTGCCAAGAAAAAATCAGTACATTTTTTATGAAAACAAGAGAAGCAGATGGGTGTCCCTGTAAGATGCATGCAGTACTTGCATCAAAGATCAAGGAAACGGCAGTTTTGGTTTCTTCTTCTGGAACGAGCTTTTGTACATTAGTGCTCTCTTCTTGACAGCAGAAGCCTTCCTATCGCATTTGCTGTACTAAATCGCTAAAGATGTGCAAGGGTTCAACCTGCAGTGCCTAAGATCGGGGCTTTGGCTCTCAACTGCCAGTGTAATTTTCTCAGAAATGTTTAGACAAAAGCCAGAAACGCGTACCGCCAATGCCAGGCTTAAAGATCAAGCCACTTGATGAAACATGACATCTTTCCATCAAATAGCCCATAATTCGACAATACAGATTACATAAACATATACACATTAAAAGGCTTAGTACAAATTTCAAGCTTTCATCTTTCTATATGTCAACAGGAGGCTACAATCAATCTTACAACAATTACCGTGTTATAAGCTTGGCATGCCTATGATGCAGCATTCTTCTGCATTGATATGGATTCTTCCACCCGCTCTATGAGGAATCATCAGTCATTTTGGTTTCAAATTTTGGGAGGCAAGTGGAAAAGTTAGCTCTGGATGCCAATGGCAGATGCTTAATCTACCAATCTCCTTGAAGAATGACTGCAATAAAAAAAGGCAAAAAGGCAGACAAGAGTCAGCTGCCGAAGTCTCAATATAAATCCTCTACTCTAGCCAGGAGCGATAACATGGTAGTGACTAATTTTATCATTCTACAAGAGGCTTCTCTATCCCTCATGCTCAGTGATCTTATGACCAGTGGAAGGGTTGACAGGGCTCTGGTCAAGCTGGACAACTGCACTCTAACGTCCATTGCCACCATCGGAACTACTGCATGCCTGATTTGAAAGGACATTGTTCCCAAGATCACCCTCTAGACTCATCTGCTGGACTTCTTGTGGTGAGAGGATCTTGATGCAGCGAACACAGTTCACAAACTCCCTGCAAAATTTATGGACATTACCACAGTTTTAATAGATTCCAGCCAACCAGATATCATGCTCAAACTCATATTCAGAACTAATCTAATTCCCATGTTAGAAATGCATGACTCCAGCTGATTGAGATTAGTTGTTAAAGATCATGATCCATGGGCTTAAGGGTTTTTTGCTTTCTTTCTTTTTTAAAAATGATGACTAGAGATAGCACATGCCTATATAGTTTTCACAAGTGCTATCTTGACCCAGTTTGGCGGAAAAACTGGCTATTGCATGCCATGACGTTATATTGTCGTGAGCGTCATATGACATGTGTACTTACTCCCAGGGGTCATCACCAACAAGTAGGACATCATGTTCATGATCGACGTAAACTAATTTCCAGCCTATTCTTTGTCGATCCTCAAGCTGTCCCTCAATCCCAAATCTACGAGCTAGATCTTGTTTGAGGTCTTCATAGCCTGAATAACGGGTAATATCCACAGATCTGCCAACAGCTCCACGCTTATAGACCTAGACAAATACAGGAATCTAGTTACAAACAATGTGCCATATCCAAGAATAAGGGCAGCCTTCTTATTGACAATATAATCATGAGCAAAAAATGGAAATTAATCAAACCTTGGTAAAGGTACGTATGCGCTGAAACTGAGGAGGTGCCCATGAACCCCCATTCAAAAAGCTACCGTCATTGATAGTAGAATCAAGGGAAACTCCTGGATTATATGACATGTCTGGAACAAATGACTGAGAAACAATCGAGGATGATAGTTCCTGTTGGACTTCTTTTGAGCAACCATAGTTGGTTAGCATATCCACTGATGAGAGGTGATTTTGGAAATCCTTTCCAGATCCCATGCTCTTTGCTAGAAAAGGATCAGGGGTCAAGGGTATTCCTATCTGCCCGTCAATGTTTACTCCAAATAAAACATTGTTTGTAGGATCAACTGGAGCATCGCCATCTGTTCCAGATTCTCTAAACAGCAAGGCTGATGGATTGAAAGAAGATAATGGGAAGTTTTGCTGTAATGGTACATCACCCTGAGAGAGGCAGGCTGAAGTTCCCGAAGATGTCGTGTCCAAATAATCTGTTTGTGGGACATTTAAGTATGCCTGTGAGGTTGGCACCTGACTTGTCTTGGGCATGCGCATGGTAGGTTTCATGTGACCATCAGATTTCTGCAATTCCTTGGCTAGATTTGGCACAGCACCCATGGTTTCCAAAGTGCTGGGACTCAAAACAGTTGCAGCTGTTTGAACCATCTCATCAGATGTGGGTGTTCCACGGTGGCTTCTGTTTACAATTGGTTGAGGAAGGGCAGGACTGTTGTTTGTTGAAGGTGAAGTGGAACAAGATGGTACATCATCCGTAATTACTGACTGAGCTCCTGCAGCAAATGAATGACCAGGGGGTGTTGAAAGAAGATTGGTTGACGGCTGCTGAGGTGGTACCAATCCAGGCAACTCAGGCAGCAGAGCTGATTGCTGTTGAATCTTCTGCTGTGGCTGTTGCTGCATTGGTTGAGGAAAAGGGACAGCTACATGGTTGTTCTTTCCCATCTGCTGTGCAATCATTTGTTGCTGGGAGGACAAAGTTGAATTTGACAGTTGCTGTGGCAACTCAACTTGTTTCTGCTGCTCATGTGGTTGGGACAATTGAGGCTGTTGCAATGCTGATTGTGACAATGCTTGCTGCTGCTGAAGTTTCTGCAGGAACTGCAGCTGAATCTGATGATCAGAAAGCTGCAACTGCTGATTCACTGACTGGTGGGGCAGCTGCACCGGTAATCGGTTTTGTGGTTGATTCATAGATATATTTGGCTGCTGCTGCTGGGCAATATTAGTTTGAGGGTGGTGGTTCTGAATCAATGTTGGCTGAAGTTGTTGCAGTTGCTGTTGCTCCTGCCCATGATTCTGGACAAGAATTTGTGCCTGAGGTTGGCTCTGTGGAAGTGTCTGATTAAGCGATTGTTGTCTCTGCTGCTGATTAATGACATCCATCTGTTGTTGCTGTGGCTGTGGCCTATTAACAGAAGTCAATTGATTTAATGTGACAGGCAACTTTGGAAGGTGATCTATTTGTTGGTGTTGCTGAGGTGCTCTGGCAGCATTGAATTGTAAGTTGTTCTGCTGCAATACATGTGCCTGCAATCCCAACTGCCGGGAGAGATCAGTTCCAGAAAGATTTTGAAGAACAGGTCCATTCAGTGAGCGTAAACAATCTGGTTGTATAGCTGCGTTGGTAAGTGAAGGATTTTGCTGCATATTCATCCACTGAACCAAACTTAAACCTGGGAGTAGGGAACTTGGAGATTGATCCTTTATGCCCATTTCATCACCAAGCCAAGGCATTGCCCTTTTGAAAAGGCTCTCTATGTCTGATGACTCATCATCTGCAGTAGAAATATAAGTTAGCCATCCAAATCATTTCTATAAAAATGCTCTTAAATCAGTTTTGTCATCAATGTATATATTCATCAAAGGTTTAGATCACTAGTCCATAAGACAGGCCTTATTTGCCCACTTGGACAGAGAAATTTAAAGCAAAGAGGACTTCATGCATCCATGTACCTCGTATTAGCTGAGTTTGAGACAACAAGTCCTAGAAAGATGGTATATGAAAATCTTCTACCGAAAATGGGAAAAAAATAATCAATGAGTGGTGATCAGCTCCTTGCACTCAATGAACATGACAATCCAGCTATGCTAGCCAATACCCAGCACCTGACGCCATCAAGAGATAAAAGCCCTCCATATATCTGCCATTCTAGGTTGCCCTCAAGTTCATATAAAATAATGATTCTAAAGTGAACTCCCCATTTCTCCCCAAAATATCCAACTCCTAACCACAGAAAGTGAAGACAAACCCATCACCCTCTATTAAATTTAATCAACATGGTCTTGTCTTGCTCCTACCTCCTCCAATTCCATTTTATCATTTTCCCCCAAATTCACTCATGCCTAATGGAACTAGAAATTAACACAACACTGTGCACAATGTTAAAAAAATTTCAGATGATATTTTAGCATACTTAAAAATTGCAACATATATTTCTTGTTACACTGGTCGGTTACAACAGAACGGCAAATTTATAGCTCATATTCACGCATGCAGAAAGAGAAAAGAAAGGAAGAGGGAAACAAATGTAAGAACAATATTGAGATAACTTAAAAACAGGTCAAAAAACAAGTCTTTAAAATTACCGTGATAATGGGACTTCATTTTAAGGAACAACTGAAAGGAAAGAATGCAACAAGGTAAAGTACAAAATCCCAAACAAACAAACCCATCCTCTCATTTATCTCATGCATTTTTTAAGTATGTGGCGTTTATAGCAGTACCTGGCATTCCTGGTTGTCTTGGCCGCTTTGACCTGAAAAATGGAGGGGGGCAGATGAAAAATGGAGCAGCTACAGGCTCAATCTCCCACACTGAGACACGGTTGCGCCGTTCACCTGTTGTGGATTCATCCCATCCAACCTGTTTTTAAGGACATGATGTCAAGTTACGGATGGGCATTGAAATAAATAAACAAATAAATTTTTGAAATTTTGCACAAAAAAGGCATTAAATGTTCACTCTGAATTTCACCTGTAAATTACGCCACTGAGAATTTTTCCACCTTACAGGATCTAAATCACTGATGCCGGTGATTGTGCCCATATACCTGAAGGATAAACACCTACATTATTTTCCATTATTCAAAAGCTCCTATGGCTACCTGAATTTTTTTCGGCTTTGAGTTAAGAGCCGGGGGTGTGTTTGGTTGAACAACTAAGCTAACTGCAAGCTCTTCAAACTTGATATAAGTGCCCAAGCACGTTTCAACTTTCAACTAAAGATTATTCAAGCCCTCATTGCATATTGGGCTATCAACGATATCAAGTTTTAAAATTTAAACCTAAGTGGATGTTTAATATTAGAAGTATTTCCTTCTGAAAGGAAATATGCCATGTCACCTTCTTGTTCCTGAATCTTCAGTTTCAAACATCATACGGAATCGCATCCCTAGAGATATTTGACTGCTGAAGACTGCTTTGTTGTACTTGGCCAAGGGAATAACAAATTCTGAAGGACTGGCCCTGCAGGAAATTTAAAAAGTTGTTTTCAGAAAAATTCCTTTAGGATTCACAAAACTAACCATGATAACTCTACTAAAAAAATGGTCCATAATATTAGAACATGTGAAAGTTAGCTCGCAATGTTTAATAAGATAGAAGTGGCAGGCAGACATTTCCAACCTAGGATTGTAAAAAACTGTGAATGGACTGTTGTTAGTAGCCGCATGAGCAGCTGCTGCTAGAATCCCAATATGCATGCTATCGCTCGATAAAACGGATGATGATATATTATTAGGCTGTCTGTTAGCCCGCCTAATTCCCAGGAGAAGCTGTTGTTTTTCATCTCTGTTCACAAGTACAAGGAATGAAGTAATTAGAAAAAGGAATCATCACATATTAATGGAAGTTTCATACAAATCAAAGATTTTTAAAAAAATGAGAATCATGTTGCATTTTTCATATAATAAATGATGAAAACAACAATCGTGACTCATTGTAGTTCCCTGCTTTGTCAACCATAAACAATTACCAAAAAACAATCATGAGGTTTATAAATCAAAATTTGGCAGGCATAACCGAGCAAGTCACCATTATCATGTAAGTGCTTTCTATTTCCATCAATGAAATGATAATGAGACAAAATAAGATTATCTCATTTGATTCTTCGGAAAGGATGATGCAGTACAAGTTGCCTAGTATGTCTCACAAAAATGGCAATATAAAAACGCAAGAATAATGTAGTTTAGTTCCATTTGTAATTTAATGGCTCAAAGTTTTTACCTTATAAACAAAACAGAGTCACCAGCAAAGAGCCTCTTTCCGCTAACAAATAGACTCCAACCAGTTGTAAGCAAATGCCGTTTTGGCTGACCTGCAGTTTGTGAAAAAGGCATCAGTGAGACCATTATTTTGCATGGAAAGAAACAAAACATAGATATGGGCAGAAAAGTGGAAACCAACATTCATTATAGAATCAGTAAATGATCAATTTGCATTGGAAGCTTTCTCATATATTGAAAAGCTAGCCCCATCAACTTTGCTCAATCTAGACAGGTTGAACAATTAAGCATGTGACTCTGAAAGAAAGAGGCCTAATTTTCTTGAAATTAACAACGGGTTGAAACTCTTGACTCTTTAAATGAGCTTGTTGGAATGAAGTGTCATTATCCATCTTCAATATTCTGAATGACACTCAAAATGGCTCACCTCGGTAGATATGACGGAAGGTCCATGCATTATCATGCAAGTCTCTGGCAACCAGTTCTTGAGCAGGGGGCTGCATTGAGAAATCCTGTATAAAAAGCATAGGGAAATAAATAAGCAAACAGAGTTTAGAAAAATATGCTATCGAATTTTTAGATATGAAGAATTATTTTACTAGGGGAGGGAAGATTTTCTCTGCTGCACGACGTGGCACTGAGAAGCCTCCATGAGTGCTTGTATCACTGGCCGTTAGTGTCTTGCAAAAGAACTCTGTCTGTGGCTTAGTTGTCTTAAGTGCAAGTTCTGACGCCAATAATGCCTCCTTTTCGTACTGCATCGCATATTAAATCCAGAAAATCAGAAATTTGAATATGTAGTATCCAAATTTGTTTGGAACATTCTGAGAACAAAAAATTCTGAGCTTGTGAAGTTGATTCCAAAGGCATATTATTTTGATGGGTGATTTTCATAGAATCCTAGTCAATTGACAGTGTATCTAGTTTTCTGAAGCTCAAAATTCCTAGAAATTAAAGTGGCAATCTGTCCCCAACAAATCATCAAAGCTAGCTCAAAGAAATCCATAGACTGGATAAAACTTCTAATTGTCCATCCAGGATTGCTGATTGAAGTGCCAATTTCCTTACATTTTTAGACCAACTCAAGAGCATAGAATTTTCGTAGACTGGGATTGGCAAGTGCACTCCTATTTGTGAATAAAACAAAAGCTTCTGATTTGCAATTGCTAGCTCAGGAAGTTGTTCTACCAGTCAGCCTATTGCTGCTCATATTCCTTTATTTCTTTCTTTTTCTGTCTAATGGATTTTCTATGTAATCCACCTAAAAAACGAAAGAAAGAATTAGTGCACAACGTAAGCAAAATCCTCCCTGAGATATGATGCACAGGATGACCAAAATTCATATGATTCGTCAAGAAGGATGGCAGCAAATGATTTCTTGATCTTTCTACCTTTTTAAGTTAGTGACTGCTAATCAAATCAAAAGTTTTAGAAAAACATAAGGAGAGAATTTCTCGATTATATGAAACCGTAACTCATGATCATGGTGATATAAGAACTGGATTTGAAAATCAATTAGCTAATCTGTAGAAAAGAATCAAGATCATCATTCCCTACTGTATTTTTCAGCAAAATGATATCACTCTATTTCCCAGGAAAGGATGCTAGTAAGCGTTTATCTCCCACTCAACAGTCAAAAGCTCTACCCAACCATCAAGTGACTATTAATAATTTCCTTGAGGGAAGTTGCAACAGGTACTCACAGCATTGACTGGCTGAAGAGTCATTTGAGCATAAACTTCATCTGTCTCTGGATCAGCCTAGAGAATTAAAAAACATAGAGGTAAGAATCTGATAGCATTGATTTGCAGAATTAGAGACTTTCAACACCATTAAAGATAAATTTATTTACTACAAAGGTGACACAAGAAAATAGAACCATACATGCAATGTGACATTGTGGAGGAGACAAATCAACTTTGAGGGCAGATTGGGATAGTTGGGGATGTGAGAATCAACATCCTTCTGCATTGAAGCTGCAACCTGGACACAAGGATCTGTTATAGATTCCCACAAAATTTTTAACACAAGAAAACAGGGAAAAGCAGCAACTGACACTTCCAAGCAGCTTGGTTGCCACATAGAGTTATCCATGCTACTTTGGGATAATAAAAAAATGGAATGCCCGCTAAAATACCTTGATTCCGACGTATAGATTTCAATGTTTACTTAAAACCTTTTTTCAAAATCTAAAACATTGGCATACAATTAATTAGCAGTTTTCGTCCTCCCAAGAAAAATTTCATTATTAATTTTTCCTGTGTCCAAAAAGTTACATCAGTACAGAAAAAAACAACGAAACGTGGAGTAGTAGCATGAAAATACAAAACGTTCCCAAACAACTCGATCCTCCAAAGTTGGTAACCATGATTTTAGCTTTTTGAACAACAAAAAGTTCTAAGGGGGGAAGAAGATGGGACACTGTAACCCTACTCCTTCATTTTAGGAACTTGTAACGGCAATGAATTTGGTTACGTTATTGATAATAAGAAATGAAAAATTACAACAAATGAAAATGATGAGACTGGAAATGAAAATCCAAACAATACACTTTTTCTGTTTCATTTTTTTTTCCTTTTATTTTTGCTCCGGGAAAGTAGGTAGCACGCTAACGCACGAAACCCAAACCATCGCGCGCGCATTTCTGACCCATAGAAATGGTGATCAATTTTCTGGCTTCCCTTTACCAACATCATAAGGATAATATCTGCGCTAGTTTTCAAAGTATAACAGAATCGAATTATTCCAAGATTTTTTTTTTTTTGTTTTTGAACATATCGATCCACGTGATAGACCAAATAATTTTCATCCAAAAATTAGAACTTAACTCAACCAACAACCACAAAAAAGACAAAACAGAAAGAAAAGATCAGAGCGGCGCTCTAAGCAAGCCTGGATGTCAAAAACTAAGAAGAACTCCCGTCTCTTCTATCATTTTATCGGAACCAACAACCTACTAAGACGGAAGCCAAAAACGTTAAGAGAAAAGGGGAAGAAAATAATTTGAAGGAAAAAATCGACGACTACTCAAAACACAAACAAATTAATAGATAAATAAAATCAGAGTAAAAAACTTGCCCGGTTAAAACATAAATAAATTAAAAAATAAGCGAAATCAGAACAATAAAATGAAAACAGAAGGCGCCCAGACAAAAGTGTGTCGTGATTTGCGAAAGGGAAATATCATCAATGCGACGTTTCGGAGCAAAATTACATGAAGAGATGAAAAATTACAACATGGCCGAATTCCAATTCCAACCACGAGGTCACAGTCCGAAATGACAAACGCTCCGTTTCTGAGGAGCATGTTAAGAAGCTCCGCCACCATGGCGCAACCGCAGCCGTTATTTGCTGCGCAATTTATCTGCTGCGCGCATAATAACGAACACCCTGGCGAAAACTCCGTTACAGCTTCCGTGAACGGAGACGAACTTCACCCGATTAAACGCACACGGCGCATAAAAGCGAGGTCGCTGACATTAAAACCCACTAGCCGTTCATCGGCAGTGCTTTCGCAGGTCAATCGAAAACAATCTCAGAGGTGGCGAACGACAACCACAGCTGAAACGCACACGGCGGACGATAGCAACGTCGTGAACTGTTCGTACCTGCTCGCTATGGCCTTGAGGGAAATAGACGACGTAGCTCCCGACCGGCGGCAGCGTAACCAGCGGCCCGGCGCACGCGTGCCATAGCTCTGGGTTGATGGTCTTCCTCTCTCCTGCGCACGACACGTGTCAGCAAGCCAATGAATAGAATCGCCTCAAGCAAAGTTGATGGAAGGGATTTTCCAAGAGGATGATACGTGCACCCGGTTTTGTCGCACACACCCCACATTTGCTGTAGTTTTCCTCCCACTCCACTACACTCCCCGTTTCACCGGAGAATGCACAAAAATGAAATGCAAAGGGCGTGTGCATCAAAAAGACGGGTGCAAATATCACTTTCATCTCATTACCGTCTCCGGGATTCACAGTCGCTCCATTGGCAGGCGCCTTCATCCGTACTCCGGCGATATCACCGCCGGAAAACGGCAAAAAATTCAGCCGCAGCAGAGAAAAGCCCGCTGAGTCTCAGCAGACTTCCGGTCGAGGCTCGGATCTCGCCGCTCACGGCGAAAGACACCGGCGGCAAGAAAAACGCAAAACCGCGATAAGAAAGCAGCAAAAGCGACCGTCCGTCAGTTTTCCCACCGATTTTCCTAGCCCGCGGAATCAGATCATTCGGGAAGCTAAGCGGACAAGAATCGTTCCGAAAACGAAGCCGCGCGCTGCTTTTGCCCAGCGGCGATTCTGCTGCAGGAATCGAAACCCGCTACGGAGCGGGAGGGTTTCGGAAAGGGGAAGGTAGCGGGCGGTGTTTCGGGGGGAAGCGGCCCCCGACACCAGGAAGACCGGAGCGTCTAAAAAAGGCAGGGACTGCTATGTAAGAATCAGACCAGAGAGCTCGCTCTGCCCCCTAACTCGCCCTACATACACACGACAGCTCTGCCCGCTCGGCCCGACTTTCTTCTCTCTCTTTCGCTCCCTTAACCCGCGTGGGCTAATTTCTTAACCATGGTTGATCTTTCACCCCGATCCGGTATCTATCTGACCCAAATGACGATCGAGCCCTCGTGTAATATTAGCTCTTGAAAATCGTCCTTGGGCCGACTCAGCCTGTTTTCAATCCAACTGTATGTCAGAGGATACCATCAGGAATTTAGATACCTCAATGAAGAATTTATACGATTTTGGTGCTACATGGACAGCCTAGATTATTTTATTGGAGTGTCTAGAGGATCGTTTGCAAGCAGGTGTACTGTAATTTTGGTAAAGAGGGCACCCAATCATATAAGAGCCAGAGATGATCGAACGGTTGGGTGAAAGTGGTGGCGAAGTGCAGTTTAGGCCGCCTGGCTGAAGGGAAAGCTTTCCCTTTCGGACAAAGAGGCCAGACGACCCCCAGCCAATAGTTCCCCATTAAAGCCCAAAATATTGTGGTTTTATCCTATTAGCTGGAGGAAACACCAATGTACCCGGTAATTCTTTGCTTGTTTAGCACCATTTTAAAGGATTTACTGCTACCTGTATGTTAATTCCAAATTGTAAGTCGCAATCTTGGGGGTCACTGCTGGAATAGTTAAACAGTTAAACTTAAGAGCACGTTTGATGAGGAGGAAAAACGCCGGGGGGAATGGGAAATATGAAGCAAGAGATAAAATTGGAATAATTAATTATGCATCGTATAAATGATGTTGATAATGAAATTAAAAAAGATAAAATTGATAGTTTTTTAAGGGGAAAAAAATACAATGATTAGAAGCATGTATAGTGAAAAGAGAATGGTCAGATTGTTAAGGGTAGCGAAGAAAGTTAGATGCAATATTAATTAAAAGAGGTGGGGGTAATGAGTACAATAAGTTTTTCTCTTTTGTTATTATTAAATAAGCTTCAATGGCTTGTTTTATAATTAAGGAAAAAAGATATAAAAGAAGACAACAAAAAAAAAAAAAAAACAAGGAACAAAGTACGTGGCTAGATTATATACATTATTCTGACATCGTTACCTTTCTTTATGTATTATTTTATCGATTTTATTTTATTTTATTATTTATATATATTTTTTATTTGTACATCTCTTTGCATTAAACAAAGTCGAGCAACAAAGGGCAAATATTTCCCCACAGCACAATAGCATAAAAGGGGCATATAAATGCAATCTACAGCGAAAACAATAAATAGAGACCCATATCCGTACGTCCACAAGGAAATATTTATGGAACTTATCTGAATATTATTTATATTTAATTCATATTCATTAATTGGTACAGCCCATACGCTAGCGACATCATTCCATCCAAACACACCTGCTCGAAGAATTGGGCCATTTCTTCGACCTTCAATTCATTGTGCCGTGACAAAAGCAGATAACCAATTATTGGGAGCCTGTTGCACTTACCTGCGAATCTTAAATGCTTCCCGATGCTCGACCCAGTCATGTGGTCCATGAACGTCACCGCACCTCGATAAGGGTCCGCAAAAGGTGGACCACGAATCACGTGAGTCCCCGCAGTAGGCCCCACCAGGGAATTCCCTCTGATCATGAACATGCACTGGCAACTGTATTTATCGCGCGTGAAACAGAGGGAAAAGGACACTCGTTGTGTCGGCCATGCAGCCAAGGGTGGCCCGGTCATCAAAAGCGCCGGGCCTGGCGTACGGAAAACACGGCCTCATCCAGGTAGGGATTGGAGAAGCGATATGTGATAATTAACGGCTCTGATTAACGAACTAACCGCGGTTAACTAAACCCCATAGGCTCTAATAATCATCCGCTGACGTGGCATCCCCTTGTCGGCGGCTGCTGCCCCAGCTCTATTCCATGTGACGTTGAGGGGAGTCGTTTTTCTTAACCCTTTTCTTAAACCTACTGCGGTCGGCAATACCAACATCTTCGCGCGAGTTCAGAACGAGGAGAATATTTGCTCTTGCTTGCGAATAGCTGCGGTACGTTGCTGTTTGGACAGCGTATGGGGTAAGCTGACATGAACGTTGTCCCTTTATTCTGGCGTGCACCCACAAATCAACGGTCGGAATGACGAAGGGGGTACTTCTGATTACAGGAGAGTCGAGGGTAACATGTATCCAGCAGCTTCGCGCGAGTCTCCCAGTAATTTTTCACAAAATAATAGGAATTAGTCATATAGTATTAGTTTGTAAGTCTTTTTCGTTCGGGTGGCACGAGCGTGGGGTCTAACCGCCGCGTTTCAGGGAGCTGCGTGAGGTTGGGCCCACCGGTTTGACCGAAGTGAGAATGGTCGCGCTGGAGATTCTTGGTGACGTGGACTGATCAATGGTTCTGATTCGGTTTATATCTTTATCAGTAAATTCCAGCCCTCGATTTCCCGGCCCGCGTGCTCGACTCATCACGCGTGACTTCGGATCGGCTTAAAATAATCGGGCCAAGATTTTCGCCGCTCTTCAGACTCTTCACTCATCCCTGTTTATTAGCTGAAGTGCTTTTCTCGGTTGGTTGATCAGCCTGTAGCCCTGTAGAAACTCGATACTCCCAAAGGGAAGTGCTTCTAGATGAATTTGTGAAATAATTTGGTCTGTGCCCATCTCAATAATTATGTAAAATTCTATCCCGACATTAATTTTATCATTATTTTTTATTTAGTGATCTAAAAGTCATCTCAGTTGGCATAATTTTAATTAAATATTTGAACCTTTGTTTTGAAGAACTTACCGTAACTAAAATAACAATGCTACATAATTCTATATTATTTTTAATGCTTAGTTGAGTGGACCTTAATGAATTTCGGAATTTACAAACTTTTTGCCGCATATGACTCCAATCAGGATAATTTTTAATATCATAGTTAAAAAAATAATATTGAATTTGATTATCATGCTCGATTTCATGTCCGAATGATGGTCTGTGGAGAGTTGGCGGTGGATTTTCTGCACGAGATTCTCACTGGCCATTTTACAATCAGGTGTATTGCTCCAGACCGATCACTATGCTTTGAATCTATGGCAATGTGGTCCAAAATTCCAATTTCTTAATGCGATCGGTACGTTCTCTACGGATGCTAGCGCCGAAATTCTTTCTTATCCTGCACTGCCCCACGAGCATCATGTGCAATGGAACCGAGTATTCAAGGGTAAAAAACGAGTCAAGGCAACGGTTAGAGTCGTTAGATGACTAGACTGATATTTTACTTGTTTTTTTACATGATATTTTACTTGCTCTGCTGACTTTAGCTGTATCATCTCTATTGTTGATTCTAAAAGATTTATTTATTTTATGACCTATACTGCATCCCTATCTGCTGATGTTTTTATTCTCGTTGATCTCCATTTCTCCGGTTCCTTGTCCACTGTCTCACAATGAAATAGTCTATGAATGGAAAGGAAAATTAGTGATATCTTATGCTATTAACTATAAAATAAATAAAGTTAATAATTGTTTAGGTTGTCTTCAAATGAAATGTTAGCGTGGCTCTCAAGAAGATCTTACCTTATATCCTGCAAGACTAAAACAAGAAAGAGGTCAGGAGATGTTGGGTTGTTTTTAGTGTAAACACTTCGATGTTCAAATCAAAAACTATTTCAGAGATAATGAGATAGTAGCGAGAGTTTGTGTTTCAAAAAATATATCTGTGTATATTTATAGTTAAATATGGATAAGTAGCAGTACATATCCTAGAGTAAGATGAGAATCTTTACTTAGAGAAGAATTTCTAGACAGATTTGTATCTCTGAATCCTACCCTTACGGGACTACGTAATAGCTGAAAGATTTATCCCATTATGATTGGGATATGAAGTGGTGCAATGCCAACTCAATATTCGAGTATCTATGTTAAAATTTTCTAACAATAATTAAAGACACAAAAGTGTAATTAATACAAAAGATATATATCATATGAGCCACTATAAAATAAGATATATTGAAATATCATGTTGGAAAGTATTGGAGAGAAATAAAAATGATATAACAATATTATTACCATAGATAAATGTCCTTTAAAAAAATAATTATTTTACCTGGGAAAACTTTCCAAGTGGAAAACCAATCTGCCCCACCGGGGAGTAATTGCCAAGAAGTTCATGCACACCCAACAATCTAACGTCACTGTCTCACCCTGAGAATTCGTGAATATTCAACGCAAATGCAGCTGCAACAAGTCAGCAACCGCCTAATTCATGTAAGACGGAGGTGACTGGGATCGGGAAAAAAACATGTGTAAGTTAGCACAGATCTGTAATACTGGCAAGCCCATAATAAAAGAATAGGATGCGCAAATATCAATCGGGAGGCGCGGATAACGGAGTGTCGTAAAGGAGTGGGAACAGCAAATATTCCGCCCTTTTTGACGGGTTGCAGTTTCCAAAGGGAGCGTGCTAGGGTGGGCAGAGGCTGGCTCCCTCGGCCGTCAAAACGCGAGACGTGGACTTAACGGTGGCGTAAAGGGATTTGACGCCTCGCTCGTCTCGTACCCACCGCCCCTTCGCTGTCAGACACCATTTATCGGGATTTTCGTTGCGATCCAGGGAAAACGGTTGGAACATGGTAGATGGTCTTTTTCTTTTTTTCCTCCTCCCTTCTTCTTCTTCTTCTTCTTCTTCTTTTTTTCACTCTGGTTGAGCACACCTGCAGCGCAGGCACCGCTGTGATTATTTGGTGCAGCCGAATGAAGTAAGAATAGAACGTTGTCAAATAGGTTGAGCTAATTTTCGGTTTTGACGATCGGTTCCAGCAAGTAAAAACATCTGTCGACGAGGCTATCTTGACTGCGGATAATGGGTGAGAAAAACCCGTGATTAGCTAATTATGATCTAGTGATTGACTTTTTGTGATTAAATCATAGTCATAGGCTACAAGGCGCCCATTACATACAGGGTAGGAATTATTTATTTATATTTTTCCACTGGATTCAAAGAAAACGGCTTGATATGGGGTTCATTTGGTTTCCCTGAATTGGATAAATTAGCTTAGAAAGGAATTTTTAAAAGGTCATTTATACATACCATAACAAATCTATCCTTTTGCAATCATCAACCACCCCGGCCTCCCCCCCCCCCCCCCCTCTCTCTCTATATATATATCTTATATAAGTAATCGCATCCATCATCTCTTATGTTATTAAATGAGAATTTGGTAATGGGAAAAAGAGGTAGAAATTATTATTTATTTATAAAACCAACATGCCCTGAGTTGAAGTGACCTCAAAATACTATTTATTTATTTTTTATTTTTCTATGCTTATCTTTAGCTTGGTTTGGTGACACTGAAATGTAGTTCAAGATGATAATCGCGTACTACCCAATATTTCATTCATTCGGCGGACTCGATACACGTGATTTGCAGTATATTTATATGCTGCCGCAATATCTATTCCTCCCTCCACTTTTTATCGCAATCTTTCCAAAAGGCCCCCTTTTTCCTTTTGGGGATGGATTTATTGGAGTAGTGAATTATTCATCTTCAAGGGATGCGATTATTCTCGTCCCCGTCTTTTCTTGCGCTGAACAAAATGCCTAAAAAAAGAAAATGCAGCTGGCGTGATTCTTTAGCGTCTACAAACGCATGAGATGTCTTGTTATTTAGTCAGTCAGCAATATTGCATGACACATCAACCAGACCCGTCTGCTTTTAATAAAAGCATGTGATGTTTCATGGACCCAACAGTTGATTGGCCGGGAAGGAATGCTGCGTATTCTTTTCTTCTTCGCTTGGTCATTCCTTATTTAGACCGGTTGGATCGAAATTCCATGCATCTGTTCTCCCATCCCAGGATTGCTATTTAAGGCTAGGGTGTGTGCCCATGGAATTGACTTTTCATCCTCACCTGTTTGACATGATATTTAACTACATCTAATTATTTTTAATAACTCAACCTTTTCATTTTCTATATGTGGTTTGAGGTAAAAAATGAAGAATAAAAAAATACAAAAAAAGGTATAATAAGCAAGTTGATGGCATTGTTAAAATATGTAATATTAAACATAAAATGAACAAAGATATAATAGTTTTCATGAAGCAATAATGATGTCAAAAAATGTGATAATCATGGATGGTCGTAGTTAAAACTAGATAGATAGTTTGTAATCATGGGCATTTAT
>JAYJMB010088031.1:0-10012 GCA_036873735.1 Pouteria campechiana
TTTTTTTTATCAAAAGGTACAGATTCATGCGGGCGTGAATGGATTTGGTCGACGCGAACATCGAAGGCCTGGTCGAATAAAGAAAGCTGAGGAAATGTAGATAAGAACGCACGAGCATATATAGAGAAAACCTTAGTCCCAGAATAAAGAAATGGAGATGACGAACTAGCGTATGTGTGTATATGGATGGCCAGACACGTGTGTGAGCCTAAAAATGCCATGTACGCCATTCTAGATATAATCCAACGGCTATGGGCAAAAGTGCGTCGTCTGCATCCCCTTGTAGAATAAAAAAAGAGTCAATCATTCCCTTTTACACGACATTAATCACAAAAAGGCTCTGGATGACTCATCCCCCCCCTTCTCTCTCCCACACCACAATGATTTGCCCTAGACAGTTTCAAGCCCTAGCTCCTTTTAGTGTTGATAATTCCAACCACTCAATGATGGTGGTACAGCACAGTTGTTGTTGTTGTTGTTTTTTTTTTTTTTGGATATTGGATATAGGCACTTTTGGAAGCAGTTCTTTAAGTGGACTTGTTAAATTACAGATCGAGCTTCTTTCACAAATTTTACTTGTAATTTCTGTTCTTATGCCTTATTGATTTTCATTTTTCTTTATTTTTGTTTGGATTTCTGATTTAATCAAGCACTTCATCCAACATCAAGTGAGCCAGGCGGGGCTATCGAATAATTATAAGAAATTTTGGTACCGATTAATGATAAAGAATTCAGAAATTTGGCAGGCAGGCAGCATAATGGGAAAATAAATACAAGATATATTTGTTCCCCACAACAGTGAGCAGTGGTTCAATGCTTAAAAGGTACATGGGTGCAGTGGTCGGGCGAGCCACATGTGCATGTTGAATCATATATATATGTGGTTGGTAGGTCCAAATCATTAATACTTCCATCGTTTCACATGTGGGTGGGCCCAACATGATTGGATCTCACGATGAGGCCCGCCAAGCATGTGATGATGATGGGGTGTTATTTTTTCTCTGTTTATCAGTGAATTCGGCAGCTTACCCCCAACCTCAAGCCATTAACAGAAGGTGCAGGAAAGGGATGTTCTTCCAGGTGATTTCATCACATTCGGAATATTGTACGACTGCACCACCAAAACTGAGCTACCCACGTTCTCACTGCTTGTATGTAGTAAATGCCTGTCCAATTCATATCGTGGGGCCCACTAGATGGCATGCTTGTAGCAGAAATGGGGAGTTAATATCAGCATTCGATGTCGCACAATAATTGAGATATTCCTAATTTGCGTCACTTGGAAATTGGGGAAAAAGATTAAAAAGATGAAAATGTGGGAGAAGGATAACTGTAGAATATAATGTAACAGGATACACATGAGGATTAAAAATGAAGTAAATAAATATAAAATATTTCTAATTTTTTAAGTGAAAAGATACGGAACTTTCTCAGTAGATTATTATATTAATTAAAAAAGGTTATGCTTAAATAAGAAATGTTTATCGCAAATGTGATGAAAATGCTTGGTTTTGAACCAATAATGTGCTTCTGAATCTAATCCATTTATTATAGTCGATATTATTTTTTTAGTTAACATCTAAAAATTATCTCGAATTATGACTTAAGTGGGAAAAAATATTTTATTTGAAGATGAGTAAGCATTTGCTAAAATTTTCTTCTATTTATGGCTGACTTAAGTATTCAATTTCCACACAAATTTCAATTTCAACTAAAAATGTAGCATCAAACATCATGAATGGATTTAATTTTATAAATACATCATTGTGGGCCTCAAGCTAAGAATTTTTACCTTAATTGTGCTGAAAGCATTTTTATATCATCATAACTGCTTAAAAAAGGTGAAAAAGCTGGAAAATTGACTTCTACTCCCCCCCCCCTCCCCCCAAAGCTGAAAAAAAAAAAAAAAACAAAACACAAAATTTATTCCCCTCCCCCACCCCCTTGTAATCCCGACAGTGTAAGTGTTTAATTTATCTGAAGCTGGATTAGATGTGCCCATGATCTTATTCATCGTTGCCTTTAGTGACTTCTCTTGGAGGATTGGATATGATTGTCCTTTACATGGAGTAGAAATTCATGAAACTTGAAAACTGAGATTACTAATTCTAGTGATGTAGGTTTGAGAGAGAAAACAGACAAGTCCACCTAATATACGGTAAAAAACACTGGCGTTTGCCAACTTGCATAGAAAACAGACAAGCTGTCCACCTCAGTACATTCATAGGACAACTTCCATGTATAAATTGTGAAACGCACGTGATTCAACCAACCACCAAAAATAGGCCACACACGAAATGAAAAATAAATCCAACTTGCGCCAACCTTGCAAATTTCTTTGGTGAGAAGATGAAAGGATAATGATAAGAACACCTAGCACTAATTATTTGGTTGATTAGAAAGTAATGAAAAAAATTAAAAATAATATCAGCGATATAAAAGATGATGTTAACTTAATATAACTAAAATTAAAATAAATTAAAGGTACTAAGTAGCAATGTATATGATGATTTAAAAAGTAAAATAATTATATTAAATAAATGTTAAACGAATTCTTAAAATTAGTATTTTCTTTTGGGATCCTTTCCAATAAACTTCAATGAAATCGGCCAATTAGTCCCTTAATGTTTCCTTTAATATCCAAAGGCTTATGAGGGAATTCACCCCAAAGGAAAGTAATTTGTTTTGCACTAAGGGCATTTCTGGATACATCAAAGTACCTCTTGTTTTACACTTTTTAAATATTACATTTTCGAATCAAATAAGATGCATGCTACATCATATTTTATTTTTTCATTGTTATCCCTACATATTAAGTCATTTTCACTATTTTCTATCAAAAGATTGTACATTTTCTAGTTATTATCTCACTTATTTTCCTAATGCATCATCACATTCTTTTCTATTTTACTTTTCTAGGTATAACATTATTTTTTTACACTACATGCCTTATCACACTTTCCATTGATTAATTGACAACAAGTACCAAATTCCTGCGCTCAAATGTTACTAAATACGTATGGGATACGTCGATGATGATGTGCCTTTTTCCACACAAATTTTACATAAAAAGAAAGAAAATAAATGAATACCAATGGTATAGAAATGAAAACTGATAGCTTGAGTTGTAAATTACAGCCGAAGTGGAAGAAAAGAAAAGCGTCCACAAAAGGGTGAATTGTAACGATGCATTTTGCCATGGAGAGAGTGGAGGGGAATAGTCTGATTTCTCTCACAATGTGACATAGGTAATTGATGCAAGTGGAGTGGAGGCCCCCAGATTTTTCAAGAGGAAAGGCACCCGTCTATCAGAAAAAAAGACACTGATGTGACCGTATTTCAGCGGGGGTTGGGAGCAACCGTGCAAACGTCCACATTAGAATTTCGTCCCCGCGAGACTACAACTTGAGAAGACGGACCAATATCCTTTGCAGTGGCCTCTTCCCTACATAATTAGACCGCCTGTCACTTGATCGCATCAACATCTTTTCACAGTATCCAGTCGTGGGGAGTCAATTATATATGGATTCTGTTCAACAAATAAAACAAAATTCAAGATTTCAATAATTGGGTCTGAATGCATGGATGGTCCAGATCATACTACAGTCATTTTTGTGATTATAACAGCAGTATATGGTGTGTGTGGCCCACCCCTATGTCACCATGTTCCCCTTTTATTCATGTGAATCTCCAACCCCACCCCACTTTACCACTCCGGCCAAGTGGCATCCCATACACGCTCAGATGACCTCCGCAACCTCTCTTGACTTGCCCTATAAATTCCCCTCGTTCACCGCCCATTTCTCTTCACCCTCCGAACCAGAAAACCAAAACACAGTCAAAAGTTCCACATCTCACATGGCTGCTACTACAAGCAGCAAGCTGCCCAAGCTGTCAGGAGATCCACACAAACCTCTTCCACCCAGTTCAGATCTTGGCCGTCCAAAACCCTCCATCAAACTGACAAAGCCCAAGAAAGCAACAGTCCGCTGCGCCCTACAATCATCTCCTGCCATACAACTCCCAACGCCAGAGTCTCCATACAAACCTTCCGTGAAAAAGGAGGCTCCATCCACTGCTTCAACAGCAGCACCAGCGCCCTTCAAGCCCAAGCCATTGCGTCACCAGAACAGGAGGATGAGCCACAGCGAGCCAATGGCTCGACCCAAGTGGAACTTATTCCAGCAAGCGGCCGCTATGGCTCTCGACTCCGTCGAGGATTTGCTCATCTCCGGCCTGCTGGAGCGCCAGCACCCGCTCCCAAAGACAGCCGACCCGGCTGTTCAGATATCCGGCAATTTCGCTCCAGTCGACGAGCATCCGGCTTCCCACGACCTCTCTGTCGCCGGCCGCATCCCCGAATGCTTGGACGGCGTCTACGTCCGCAACGGAGCCAACCCGCTCTTCGAGCCGGTGGCCGGCCATCACCTCTTCGATGGCGACGGAATGATCCACGCAGTCCGCTTCCGGCGTGGCTCCGCCAGTTATGCCTGCCGCTTCACCGAGACTCGCCGGCTAGTCCAGGAGCGAGCCCTTGGTCGGCCCGTCTTCCCGAAGGCGATCGGCGAGCTCCATGGTCACTCCGGCATCGCTCGGCTTCTCCTCTTCTACGCTCGTGGGCTCTGCGGACTCGTCGATGGTAAGCATGGCACCGGCGTCGCCAACGCCGGACTGGTCTATTTCGACGGCCGGCTCCTCGCCATGTCAGAGGACGACCTCCCTTACCAAGTTAGCGTCACTGCGTCTGGCGACCTCGAGACAGTCGGCCGCTACGACTTCGGTGGTCAGCTGAATTCAGCCATGATTGCTCATCCCAAGCTCGACCCTCAATCCGGCGAGCTCTTCTCACTCAGCTACGATGTAGTCCGAAAGCCTTATCTCAAGTACTTCCGCTTCGCGCCCGGAGGCAGCCGCAAGTCCCCAGACGTGGAAATTCCTCTAGACCAGCCCACCATGATGCATGACTTCGCCATCACAGAGAATTACGTTGTTGTTCCTGATCAGCAGGTGGTGTTCAAGCTCCAGGAAATGGTTCGTGGAGGCTCGCCCGTCGTCTACGATAAAAAGAAGACAGCTCGCTTCGGAATTCTCCCCAAGTACGCCTCGGACACCTCCAGCATGCGTTGGATTGATGTCCCGGACTGCTTCTGCTTCCACCTGTGGAACGCGTGGGAGGAGCCCGACACCCACGAGGTCATCGTCATCGGCTCTTGTATGACTCCACCTGACTCCATCTTCAATGAGAGCGACGAGAGCCTCAAGAGCGTACTGTCCGAAATCCGTCTCAATTTGAAAACTGGCAAGTCGATTCGAAGGCCGATCACAAACGACCCATCAAGGCAGCTGAATTTGGAGGCTGGGATGGTGAACGGGAATCTCTTGGGCCGAAAGACTCGATTCGTGTATCTTGCCATTGCCGAGCCATGGCCCAAGGTCTCTGGCATTGCGAAGGTCGACCTCTTTACAGGTGAAGTGCACAAATTCATCTATGGAGACAGGCGCTATGGTGGGGAGCCTTACTTCGTTTCCAGCGATCCAAATTCAGACAAGGAAGATGATGGGTATGTTCTTAGCTTCATTCACAATGAGAAGACGTCGAGGTCTGAATTGTTGATACTCAACGCAGCTAGTTTGAGCGTGGAAGCCTCCATCTTGCTCCCATCTAGAGTTCCTTACGGTTTTCATGGGACCTTCGTCAGTTCCAAAGAACTAGCCAGCCAAGCCTGACAATGGATTCCTGTCATGGCCTTAGCTTCCTATTCTTCTTCCAGCGAGGCGAGGTTATGCCAGCGGGATGATTAGCTATTCATCCCCGGAAATCTTGCTGAGTGCCCATGTCGCCGGATTTTACTAGATGTTTTTCTCTTCTTCTCTACTTTACTTCCAGTCATGTTGGAAAACTCATCTTGTAGCTTTTCGTTGACAGCATGTTCTAAGCTCAGTGGGTTTTCAGTTATTCTTTGTGCTTCCATCATGTCTTTGTCTATTTAAGTATTATTGTAGATAATGAAAATATTAGTTGTTAATGATGCCTTTGTTTGCTTTTTTTATATCTTTGTGTCATTTTATGCTTTTTATGCTTGAATTCTCCCTGTAAGCCACATTTGCATTGGAGAAGTCCAAAGCTGCGGTTTCTACTGCAGTAATCGCAATTGCGGGAGATCATCTTCAAAAAAAGTTTGGGAGAATACGTTTCTTTAGTAAAAATCTCAAATTAAAATCATAGGGTCCAGCCAGAATGGTAGTAGAATTGGATAATGTAGATACAACCGGGTGTGCCAGGTTGGCAAGATGGCCATGCAGGCACACCGGCTTCAGTGCCTCGAGTACCACCAAACAATTAGCACGGTCCCCGCTTCGTAAAACGGTCGACTTGGTTAACCAAAACGAACCGTGAAAAGCGGCTGATACTTCGGAGGAGCATTCTCCGTCGACAAAATTCGTGGCCTGCAATGCACAGAATGAAAATCCACCACAAAAATGGCTTTTCTTAGTCACTTCATGTTAGATTTTTAAATTCCTTTTTAAAACTATCTTCCACTTTAGGAAAATTATTGAGAAGTCGAAGATTCGATGTCAATCAATTTAAGACAACACCATCGGTAGAGATTTTCGGCGCCTGCTTATCAAGCGTCATCTGCCTCCCTAGTATCAAATCATTCCCGGGTTGGTCCCGGTAATCTCCCTGCCGCGTACTTGTTTGCATGCTCTCAGCTCAAAAACTTGCCGCTTAGAAAAAGATCAAAACCGCTAATCTAGGTGGGCATGCTTTTATTTTGAATATTAAATTGATTTGATTTTAGATAGAAAATTCATGTCAAAACAATTTCTGATCGATATGTACTTACATAAATTTGATTTCATAATTGGATGTATACCTACTTCTTTAAAATTTTAGTAAATATATCCATAAATGCACAAAAAATAGATATTTTCATAAATTTAAAATTATTTGTCATAATAGCTAAATTGGTTTTTAGTTCTTTTAAATTTATAAACATCCTGGCTAATATTTTAAAATCATAAATATGTCTATAGTTCTAAGTAAAAGGCAAAGGTATATTTGCAAATGTTCTCAATATGCAAATGTTCTCAATATCTAAGTCTTGCTCATCTGATGGTTCCACTGGACAAAATCGTTTCAATCACCATGTCTTGGCCACGTGAATAGTATACCTGCAGCAGCAGACGCTGGATGCTCTTAGGTCGCTTTCATCCTTAGTGGCGTTTAGGCGTTTCCTGTGGATATAAGATAATCCATGCCGTTCATCAATTAAGATGATATTACCCTGAAAGCTACCCCTATCTGGTCATGGCTAGCACGGGAAAAGCAAAAAATTCACTGCCTTCTCTTGACATCGGGTGGGAATGATACTCAGGCGTTTACGTTTACTTCCAAAATTCATAAACCACAGAAAATTAAATTCGTAAACGGGCTAATCTACCAGCCCTGGTTTTGAGGAATTGCAGACTGAGTGACAAGGAAAAGGATCTCTGATCATGTATTGGACGGTTAAAATTGATAGCATCCAACGGATTTCATTGAAAAATAATCTTATTGTGACGACTGCACTGCAGACAGTGGATTTACATGGTAGCCAGTGATATTCGATTCCTTAGAGCCGGTGCATCGTCCTCAGTTCTGTCGGAGTATGAAATGACTCCCCTCAATTTTCGGGAACGACCCTGATGGTTTTGTTAGTGTTCGGAAAGGACGTTGATGGGGAGGGACCCCACGCTGGCTAGAATAAGATGATTTGTCCACCACTATTTGGAAAAAGAAGTGCAGATATCGTCCAATTTTGGAGTGGTGCCAAATAAATGGACGGCTGGGACAAAAATAGCGATTAGTCTAAAGCATGAAAATTAGATGTTTGCTACTATCTTGTTAATGAAAATTAGGCGGATTGCTGTTTGCGGTTTGGGAGTCGCCAAATGCAACCAAACTAAGAAATCTTGGAGGGTAGAAAAGCCTCTAGTTGGACGAATCGACACTAGATTTGATTGTGATGGGTTAATTACGGCCACAAAATTGAAAGCGGGCGAAAAATGGTTGATCCTATTTCTCATAAAGCGGCTTCAGTGGCTGTCATCATCCCATCATGGAGGAACAGGGAACATGACTTTGAAAACCCTCCTATTCATGGCCTTAAATATAAATGCCGTGGCCATGCATATTGAATAGGAGATTTCATTCTTGCATGCCTATCAAATTGAGGTTTGCGAACCACATATATTGAGGGAAAAAAGAAACTAAGGGTGTATTTGGATGGAGCGTATTTGATAGAAAGTGTATTAAAAAAAAGGTTTTGTAATATATAGATTATGCGTGAACAAAATATGGTTTTGTTAAAAGATAAGAGAAAATGATTGCATATGGATAATATAAAAAAAGTAGAATTATTGAAATTAATTATAATATCAAATAAGAAAAAAGTGTAGCCTAATATACTCCCTTGCCAAATTCATTCTTCATTCAAACATGACCTATGGCTCTCCTTGGTTCATTATAAAAAGGGTTTAAAAGTCTCATATGAAAGAGGCGTAAAAGCCCACATTTGGTACTTACTTCTCTTTAAATATCTATACCAATTTAATTTTTATATTTTTATTTATATTATTTTTATGCTTTACGGTTGCCACCACTCACTAATTTATTAACAGTATCTCTCATTTTATATTTCTTTGACCCATTGCAATTTTTTTCTCCTCTGTTGCTCCACTCTTCCATCAAAGAACAGGGAGCCAATAATTACATGGATATGGCTATGGCAACCCATGAATGCTAGCAGAAATGAGGATGATTTCCCTTTGGATAATATTTGCCACAAATCCACAAGACATCCATGTCATATTGACATGACATGGCTGCACCATCTTGCATGTGCATCAGATGCATCCATATATCTAGCTTGCTGAGGTCGAAAAATAGGAAAGGCCCTTATAAGGCCACTATTTTCACGTGGGAGTCGTCATTTCTGTCGTTTCGTTGGACCTTATTGATTTCATAAAGACTGAAACACGCAATGGCTTGTAGTTGACCATTCAACACAAATTTTTGTAAGTTTGATTTTTAAGATAGGTTCAGTTCAAGACATTGGGTACCCAAATCAAATAGATTCACACGAATTGCTAAAAAAAATACTAAAAGACTTAATAAGCTAACATAACTTGACTTATTTTAAAAGTTATACAGATATTTCACACTATTACATCGTTAAAGATTATTTAATAGATTATGTTCTCATCTTTTAATAAATTACTAATTATCTCTACCTCAGTATTTATGATGAGTGCAACAATTAAATATAATTGAGATATTTTATGGATACAAGATAAGTAAGTAATAGGTTGAAGGCTAAACTTTCATTTATATTTTATGATACATTTTCTTTACTTTGAAAGAAAGTTCTTTATTCATACTTAGATTATGTATAACGAAGACTTCTAAGATTATACAATTATTTGATAATTTAATCAAACTTAATTTTGAAACAATCAATTTTGACCCATAAATGATTTTTTAAAAAATAGGGTAGGTTTGCCAACCTAAATATATGATATGGTAGGATTTTTATAAATAAAATTAGGGTAGTACCAACCAAGAACCGACTTGAAACGGACCTAGTTGCACGCTAACGTCAACAAGGGGAGGAAACCATCCCAGGAAATTTACATGCTGCTACAATGAGCCAGAGAACAACTGCTGCACAAGCCCAACTGGCCATTGATTTCGAGTTCTATTCCATCTCGACGTGTGGATACACCTGATTTTCTGACCATGCATGCCAGCATTTTCATGAATTTCGAGCTTGTGGTATGCACTACCCCACGTTCACGTGAGATGGGACACTTCAACCTCCTCCATCTTTTAAAGAAAGATACGGCACATACAGTTGTTGCTAGTTAAGAACGGCACGTATCAGCGTGCAGGAGAGATTTCCATTCTGTGGCTTTCTCTATCTCCAAAAAGGAGAAATCATGTCAAATAATGGCACCCAAAAATGTGGCA
>JAYJMB010088032.1:0-20176 GCA_036873735.1 Pouteria campechiana
TTCTCTTAGTGTGGGTCCTTTTCCCGTGTCCTCCGAGAGTAGTCCCTCTCGTCCATCCTCTGAAGAACCTTTCCCTCTAGGCGAGACCATCCCTCTCGTCTCAGAATCCTTATCTATTTCATCTATGGCCATAGTGCCCTTTGTGTCTAGCACTGTATCGACGAGTGCTTTCGATTCTTTTCCTTCTTTCGGTAATTCCGAATCCGTGTCTCTGGCTCCCTTATCAGTTTTGGAGGCTCCCCTTGATCTCGTGCGGCTGACTTCTGTTGCAATGGCTTCAACTATTCTAAGCACATCTGTTGTAGTAGATGCAGCTTCTGTCGTTCAGGAGCCACTTTCCTCAACTGAGGCAGCTACATCTATGCCTACTTCCTCAACATCGGCGTCAATGTCTTCAGGTGATGTTGCTGGATCAAGGCCTTATTACTCTTTCACTGGCAAGGGTTTTTTTTTTGGTAGACCTTTATTCAACTTCTTTTTTGTTCGTGTAGGCTTATTTTTGTCCGATTGTTTGGCCCAATTGTTTGGCCCGTGCAATAAGGCGCCCGTATGCCGGTTCGACCTTGGCTCCGTTCGCACAGCATCTCCGTGGCGAGGCTTCTAGCACTGGTGGCCTTATTTCCGATCTAGGTGATGCTTCTTCTCAAGAGATGGCGGCTCTAGTGAGTTGGGTGTCTTCTCGGCCTTCAACACCTGCTAGTGTCGCTCCTAGGGTGGTAGGGTCGATTTCTTTTCTGCTGGAGAATCCTCGGCTGGCTACCACCTTCATCACCAAGTTAGCCTGCTCTCCGGACCGATCTCGGTATCTAGACATGCCATGGGAGGATCTTCTCGAGGAGTCCTCCTTGGGAGTGATTTGTAACTCTCTGGAGCGGCGAAGCTTCATAGATCGGATGCAGCTTGCCATGCAGTAGCTCGGTCTTACTCGTGACGAATTGTGGATCCGGACTAAGTGCTTGGAGGAGGCGGAAGAGGAAGTCAATTACTGGCGCCGGGAGCACTGGTTTATAAAGAATGATTGGGATCGGATGATCGCGAAAGCTATAGCTTTGACGGAAGATCTGGAAGAGGAAAAAAAACACTTCTGAGACTTGGAGGAGACTGCCTCTGCTCTTCAGGCCAATGAGGATCTTCTAAGAGCGGAATGTGCGACTGCAGAGTCGAGGTTATGGCAGGCGGAGGTTGCTATGTCTCAACTGCGGATTGATTGTGACCACGCATTTTCTGTATCTGAGGCCAAGGAGAAGCATCTCGCTTGCGTTCAAGCCGAGTCTGCCGAACGGGAGAAGGAGCTTCACGAATGGGTAGCCGCTTTAGAAGGTAGAGAGGTGGCCTTGCATCAGGAGATTGCATTGTTGAAGGAAGGACATGTTACCACTCTTTCTCAAGTTCGTCAACAGTGGCTGGAACAGTTAGTTGAGGACCCTTAGTGTCAGGAATTGCTCCTTCAATATGTAGTAGATTGTTGTAAGCAGTCGTTTGAGTCTTGTAGAAAAAAGGTAGCTAGGAAATTCCCTAGCCTTGACTTAGATGATATTTCTCTAGATGGGGAGGATATGATATCTTTTTTGGCCATTTTGCCAAGTGAATTACAATTTTGGCTGTTCTCTCAATGATTTTGTGTACGAAATCTTTCTCAAGTGTGATTATTTCTAAGGTTGAGAGGTTCCATTGCAGAAGCTTTTCCTCGTCGGTTCCATTTCTGCAGAACCTCTTTCCCTTTCGATTCCGTTATGGCGGAGTCTATGGTCGACAAACCCTATCTGTGGTTTGGCAATTTCATTTCTATGGACCTTCTCTCGCTTTGGTCCCATTTCTGCGAAGCCGATGGCCCTTTTGGGGATTGGCGGGTCCGTTTCTGCGGCACTTCTTTTGCTATGGTCCCATCTCTGCAGGGCTGATGGCCTTATAACCCTTTTTAGGGTTTGGCGGTTACATTTCTGCTGAACTTCTTTCCCTTCGGTTCTGTGTTTGCGGAGCCGATGTCCCTTAAGCCGTTCTGGGGTTTGGAAATGTAACCTATTTCACTTCGGTTCTGTGTCTGTGGAGCTGATGACCTTATAACCCTTTCTGGGGTTTGGCGGTTCCATTTCTGCGGAAGTTCTTTCACTACGGTCCCGTTTCTGTGTGGCCGATGGCCCTATAACCCATTCTAGGGTTTGGCGGTTCCGTTTCTGCAGAACTTCTTTCGCTACGGTCCCATTTCTGCGGAGCTGATGGCCCTTCTGGGGATTGGCGGGTGCATTTCTGCGGCACTTCTTTCGCTACGATCCCGTCTCTACGGGGCCGATGGCCTTATAACCCTTTCTAGGGTTTGGCGGTTCTATTTCTGCGGAACTTCTTTCCCTTCTGTTCCATGTTTGCGAAGCCGATTTCCCTTAACCCATTATGGGGTTTGGTGGTTCCGTTTCTGCGGAACCTCTTTCGCTTCGGTTCCATGTTTGCGGAGCCGATGACCTTATAACCCTTTTTGGGGTTCGGCGGTTCCGTTTCTGCGGAACTTCTTTTACTACGGTCCCGTTTCTGCGGGGCCGATGGCCCTATAACCCATTCTGGTGTTTGGCGGTTCCGTTTCTCCGGAACTTCTTTCGCTACGGTCTCGTTTCTACGGGGCCGATGGCCCTATAACCTGTTCTGGGGTTTGACGGTTTCGTTTCTGCGGAACTTCTTTCGCTACAATCTCGTTTCTGTGGGGCTGATGGCCCTATAACCCGTTCTGGGGTCTGGCGGTTCCATTTTTGTGGAACTTTTTTCGCTACGGTCCCATTTTTGTGGGGCTGATGGCCCTATAACCCATTCTAGGGTTTGGTGGTTCCGTTTCTTCGGAACTTCTTTCACTATGGTCCCGTTTCTGCGGGGCCGATGGCCCTATAACCCGTTCTGGGTTTGGCGGTTCCGTTTCTACGGAGCCGATGGCCGACAAACTTTATTTGAAAAAACTAAATTGTATGATTTATTGCTTTGCATAAAAAGAGGAGTCCTCTTCGTATAGAAAGGAAAGAAAAATCCTAAAATAAGTATTATTGGTAATTCTCTACTGATAGTCTCGACATTCCAGGTTCGCGGGATGTCTTTTCCATTGAGCCTTTGCAGTCGGTAGGCCCCATTTTTTATTGCTTCCTTGACTCTGTATGGTCCTTCCCATGAAGGTGCAAGTTTTCCCTTCGTATGGATGGGGTTACTTACCATGGCTTCTTGAAGGACTAGATCTGCTTCCTTGAAACTTCTTTGCCTGACCTTCTGGTCATGGTATTGTTTGACTTGTGTCTGTTGCCTTGTGATCCTGGCTTGAGCATTGATCCTTGTTTCTTCCAATAGGTCCAGATTAGTTTCTAGCACCTATTTGTTGGTTTATAGGTCAAAGTTGCCTATTCTGGCGGAGGGTATTTGGAGTTCTACGGGTATCACGGCTTCAGATTCGTATGTCAGCATGAACGAAGTTTCATCCATGGATCTTTAAGGTGTTATCCTCAGGGCCCACATTATTCTTGGCAGTTCTTTGTACCAACTGATTCCAGAGCCTTCTATTTTTTTTCTTAGGCCTATAACGATGTTCTTATTTGTGGCTTCTACTAGCCCATTTATCTGAGGGTGTGCTATTGAGGAAAATTTCTGCTGGATTCCATGTGTTCTACAGAAGGATTTGAATAGTTCGCTTCCGAATTGGGTTCCATTATCGGTGATAAGTATTCCTGGGACCCCGAATCTGCACATGATGTTTCCCATTAGGAAGTCTATTGCTTGTTTTGTGGAGATGGACATGGTGGCTTTGGCCTTTGCCCACTTCGTAAAGTAATCAACGACGACGAATATGTACTTCTTTCTTCCTACTGCCAGCAGAAATGGGCCCAGGACGTCCATCCCCCACTTATAGAAGGGCCAAAGGTGCTAATGGTGCATAGTTTTGTTGCTGGAAGATGGGGAATGCTTGTGTCTTTTGGCAATTTTTTGCATTTTCTCACATATTCCTTTGAATCTTCTGCCATGGTTGGCCAGTAGTACCCCTGTCTTACTATCTTGAAGGCTAGGGTCTTTGCGCCTATATGGTTTGAGCATTCTCCCTCATGTATTATCTTCAGGATTTGTTGGCCTTGTTTATTGGAGACACACCGAAGGTACAGGTGTGAGTGCCCTTTTCTGTACAAATTGTTATCTAGATACACAAATTTGGCAGCGTAGTGCATCAGCTTTTTGGCCTCGAGTGAATCCGTTGGCTTTTCTCCTTTTCTTAGGTAAGTGTGGATGGGGTCCATCCAGGATGCCTCTGAGTCTTCTACTGTCATTTCTTCGGCCTCCGATATGCTTCGTTCTGTGAGATGTTCGATCAATATGGTTCTTTGGGGGAAAAAACAAGTTGTTGTGATTAGTTTTGACAACACATCGGCATGTTCATTTTTCTCCCTTGGCACTTGGAGGACTTTGGTGTTGCGGATCCGTTCCATTGCAATTTTGGCTACAGAGAGGTATTGTTTCATCAACGATTCCTTAGCTTCATATTCTCCTGAAAGTTGCTTCACAACAAGCTTAGAGTCACTATGGATAGTCAAACTGTGAATTTTGAGCCTTTGCGCCAACCTGAGTCCTACTATCAAAGCTTCGTATTTGGCACCATTGTTGGTGATGGGAAAGTTGAATCGTATTGCATATTCGATTCGATTTTCCTCTGGGCTTTTTAGTACGAGTCCTACTCTTGCGCCTTCTTTGAAAATGGAGCCATCTACATATAGTTTCCATTCTAGCTTTGTCGTTGGGTCCTTTTGCTTTGGGATTAACGCTCTTTGGTGAGGAGGTGTGGTTTCTAGGGGAGTATCCTCTGATGAGTTTGGTATCTCTTTAGGTTCTTCTCATTTGAAGCATTTTATGATGAAGTCTGCCAAAATTTACCCCTTGATTGTGGTCTTGGGTGTGAATTCGATGTCAAATTCACTGAGCTCTATGGACCATTTGATTAGGCGACCGGAGAGTTCCATCTTTTGGAGTACTTGTTTTAGTGGCTGCTCTATGTAGACTTGGATCCGGTGCCCTTGAAAGTAGGGTCGAAGCCTCCTTGCAGTAATTATGAGCGCGTATGCCATTTTCTCCACTGTGAGATATCTGATTTTGGCTCCGCGCAGGATCTTGCTAACATAGTATATGGGCTTTTGTTGTTGACCTTCTTCTCTAAATAAAATGGCTCTGATAGTCTCGGATCTGGCTGCAAGATAAAGGGAGAGGGTTTCCCCCCTTTCGGGGGCACTTATTAAAGGGAGGGAGGTGAGGTATACTTTAAGTTCTTCGAAGGTCTCCCGTGTTTCTGCACTTATTTCATTTTTGCCTAGATATGCGGTTGCCTCTCTACGGAGAGCTTTGAAGAATGGGAGGCTTCTTTCTGTGGACTTTGAAAGGAATCTATTGAGCGCTATTAACCTCCCGGTCAGTCGTTGAAGATCTTTAATATTTTTAGGTGCTGCCATGTCTCGGATGGCTTGAATCTTTTCAACCTAGCAGCTTTCCTGATTCTACTCCGAATGCGCATTTTTGAGGGTTCAACTTCATTCTGTGATCTCGGAGGGTTTTGAAGGTTTTCTTCAAGTCTTGAACATGGTGGGTTTTGATTTTGCTTTTGACCACCATGTCATCAACATATGCTTTCATATTTCTTCCCAGTTGATATTTGAATATACTGTTTATTATCCTCCGATAGGTTGCCCCTGCATTCTTCAAACCGAATGGCATTACTTTTTAACAGAATGTTCCTACATCTGTGATGAAGGCTGTTTTTTCTTGGTCCGGCTCGTGCATTCGGATTTGATGATATCCAAAGAAAGCGTCATAAAAGGAGAGTAGCTCATGACCTAATGTGGAGTCTACTAGCTGGTCGATGTTGGGAAGAGGGTAACTATCTTTTGGACAGGCTTTATTTAACATCTTAAAATCCACGCACATGCGCCATTTGCCATTTGCCTTTCTTACCATTACTACATTGGCAAGCCATTCTGGATAATGTATGGGTTTGATGAACCCTGCTTTAAGGAGTTTTTTTACTTCTATCGCAATGGCTTCCTTCTTTTCTGGGGAAAAAAGTCGCTTCTTTTGCCTCATTGGTTTGTGGTTGTCGTCGACCGCTAGTTTGTCGGAGGTGATTGATGGGTCTATCCTGGGCATATCTGAGGGTTCCCATGCGAAGACATCCGCATTCTCCTTTAGCAGGTCAACCAGTTCCGCTCTTAGCAGTGATTTTAGGGTGGAGCCGATTCGAATAATCTTTTCTTCGAATCCGTTTGTTAACGGGACCGTGACCAGAGGTTCTATCGGCTCATTTCGGGTGATTTGTTGTTCATCCCTGTTATCCATGGTGTCTATCTGGATGCTTTTCGACATTCCTTCCTTTATTTAGATTTTGTAACATTCTTGGGCGATCTTTCTGTCGCGTCTGGCTATACCAACCCCTTTTCCAACTGGAAATTTAACTGCAAGGTAGTAAGTGGATACGACAACTTTCATCTTATTGAGGCCTGAGCATCCCAAAATGGAGTTGTATGGTGATGGGATGTCGACTATTAGGAAATCCAGGTGGATTGTTACTTTTTCTGGGTCATCTCTCATTGTAAATGGGAGGTTGATGATTCCTTTTGGAAAGACCCCTTCTCCTATGAAGTCGGTTAATCGCCCTACATAAGGTTGTAGCTTTTTCTTTGAGATCTTCATTTTTTCATAGCAATGGTAGAAGAGGATGTTTGCTGAGGACTCGCTGTCAACCATAATTCTTTTTACTTGGTAGTTCTGGATGACGGCCGATATAACCACCGTGTTATTCTGGGGGTCCTCTCCATTCGGATTATCTTCTTGTGAGAAGATGATCGGAAAGTCTTCTTCTTCTTCTTCTCTCTTTCTTTTGGGGCTACTTTCCACTATGTTTACTAGAGTAGGGGGATGGTTTACTGGGCCACTAGATATCACATTGATGGTCCCTGCCGTGGGTTGATTATCTTCTGTTGCAAGGTCCTTCTCTCTCTCTTCTCGCCCCCTACCCTTTTGATGCTTGTCCTCCGCTTTCCTGGGATCATCGGCCACATATTGTAGTAACTTCCCTCTTTTGATGAGCTTCTCGATTTCTTCTTTTAGGATGTGACATTCATCTGTGTTGTGGCCAATGTCTTTGTGGAAAAGGCAGTATTTGCTTCGATCTAGATAGCTTCTTCTTTTGATCTTTGGTGGAGAGGAGACTTGGTATCCCTGTCTCTAGATTTTGTGGAGGACGTGCGTGGCGGAGCAGTTAAGAGTGTGCCTGGGAGTATCTCTGTTTGTTGCTATTGTTTTACTTTTTTCGGATCCGTGAGCTGAAGATATTTTCCTGGATCCAGGGTGACGTCGACTGTGGCTTCTTTCCCGCCATGAAGGCTGGGAGCGCGACTGGCTTCGTTGTCTTTTAACGTCCTCTTTCCTGGTGCTTTCATCTGCGTCTATGTGTCGATTCAGCATCTCCAAGAGCTCCGAGTAGTCTCTTGGGGGCCATAGGTGTAGCTGGTATCTAACCTTCGAGTCTGCAATTCCACTTTGGAGTGCTACTGCCGTGATGTTGTGGTCTAGCTTTTCCACATCTAATGTATACCGATTGAATCTACTCACGTATTTACTGAGAGTCTCGTTCTCCCTTTGCTTTACCATCATCAATGACTTCACTGTTCTTTTCTACCTCCGTTGAGCTATAAAGCATTTCCCGAAGCGCTCTTCTAGATCATTGAAGGATTTGATGGATTCTGATGTCAGAGTTTGATACCAAGATAGGGCTACTCCTTTGAGTGTCGGTGGGAATGCGCGGCATTTAATGGCATCGGAGACCCCTACGAGGGTCATTTGACCATCGTATCTGGCCAGGTGATTGTCGGGGTCCATGGTGCCGTCATAACCTTCCAAAGATGATGACATTCGGAATCCTTTAGGAATTGGCTCCTCTAGGATTTCTGGGTAGAAAGGAGAATGCTTTGTCGATGCTTGCTTCTCTGGCCATCCTTGGGTGTTCCATCCTTCCAGTTTAGTGGCATTATCTTCTGGGAGTTTTCTTATCCCGGGGTGCGAAGATGCCTCTCTTTCCTAGCCATAATCGACTTGCCTCTAGATTGGCTCCAAGATAGTATGGATGGTATTTACCGGGTCGTTGGCTAGGATGCCCGTGGCTAGTGTGTTTTCTACATTTACCAGATGCGGTACCCGCACATCAGGTTGTAATGCTCCTAATGCGGGGTCGGTGATGTAGACACCGGCTCCGTAAGGGTCTCTGGATCTATTTGTTGGACCTTTCTGATGTTGGGGATGAGGCGGTGGTGGAAGAGCTTCCATGGCAGGGGGTCCCCATAGATTGTTCCCTTGTTGCCAGATGAATTTCTGCATTATTTGCTGCATCATCTCACGCATCATGTGTTGCATCGTCTATTAGTTTATCGAGCCGGGTTGAGTTGGTAGGTTTTCAGGTTGTGGCGCTGTGTTGTTCTGGTTCGGCGTGGACTGTGTGTTGTTGATGACTGCAGGGAGAGAGGGAGCATTGTTTGTGTTTATAATGTCATCTGACATATTTTCAAATTTTTTGAAACGGTTCCCACAGACAGCGCCAATGTTTGGGCAGTTCCCAAATGGAATGCTGATGCAGCTTTTGAGATCTTCCCTCCTTGATTCCTGCAAGACTAGAACACTAATCAGAGGATGCCGGGGGTATTCCCGGCATGAACATTTCGACGCTCAAGTCAGTATATGGGACTTTTGGAGGGAGAAAGGAATAGGAACGAGTGATCTATCCTGGGGATACATACCTGGTCCGTATTTATAGATGAGCGGGGTGCGTAGTCGGGAGTCTTGCGAGTTTGTACACAGGATGAACTAAGAAGTTTACTTAGGAGAGGGATCCCTGGGGATGCATATTCTGACTTCGGATTTCACGGGATTCAGAGAGATTCCTAAAAAGGGTAGTAGTTTGACGTGGCGAGTTGCCAGCTCGACAGCTAATATGTGTTAGAGTTCCCTAACAATAACATATATTTTATTTATTATATATATATTATATTATTAAATAATATAAAGATATTAAATATATTATACATTTATATATTATATAGTCATCCATATACTTAATGTATATTATACTTATTAATATATTTCATATATAAATAAATAATATCTATAATGTATATGAGAAGTCGAGCACCTTTTCTCGTTAGAGATGAAGCAACGCCGTTTCTTCCCCACACTAAGCAAATCGCCTGCCCTTTCTCTCTCTCCCATCTCCTTCCTCAAGCAATTTAGATCTGCGCTCGACCCGCGACCTTGCCCCATTTGGACATTGCCCCATTTCAGAGATGTAGCAGCTCGGACCCCGTCTTATCTGCCTTGGTCACCTGGCTCTTCATCGCATCTTCATTGACATTAACCCAACGTCGGTTGTTTCCTCTTCGTAGTGCCAAAGCCAGAGAGAATCCGAGAATCCCTCCTCTTCACAGCAGCGAACCTAGATGGAGTAGGGCAGACGGGCGCCATCCTCTTCGCATCTTCGCAGGGCGTCACTGTGTAGTGCTGAAACCCATAGAGAAAAGGGGGTACTCTTCGCCAGAAACAAACCACATAGTCACCAGCATCTTCGTAGCACCAAACTCAGAGAGAAAAGGGGTACTCTTGTGTTTTTTCAAATTTCTTATTTGTGCTTTTTGAAACAGTTAATTGTCATAATGGATTAGTTTACGCTTAGATGGTGGGTGGTGTGCATGTATTTACCATCTTTGGTGTGCATGAATCACAATAGAGCCCATCAGTAGCCTACCTGCTGCCAAGAAAAGATTCCTTCTTTTTCATATTTGCCAATTCAACAGTTCACAATAGCAACACTAGCAACGCCCCAAATTCAACTTTTCCCATCAACTGTTGTTCTTGTGGAATTCATAGCTATTTTGACATGAAATGGGGTGGAGCGAGGGATGTGGCTGCATGATGCCAGGAATAGATAGATTGGCTAGTCAGAACCTAATCAGGTCTGGTAATTAAGCTATTTTGAAAAGGGGTGTGTATCAATGCTAAGCTGCAAAACTTAGTTGACCAAGCATGGACTGATTGAATCTCATTTTCAGAAACCCAAAATAAAAATGGAAGTTGTTGCTAATCAAAAGATATGATAAATGGCACAAAAGGTCAAAAGCTCAATTTCTCAAGGAACCTCTAGAAAACATTGGAACTTCTTAGATGCTTATTCAAGATATTAGCATTTTGAATTTTGGATACATGTGGAGTAAATTAGCTGCATCAAACCCTTAAGGTCCTCAAGAAAACTTCTTATGATTCATCAATAAATATTTAACTATGTTTTAATTAGTCTTCGGTAGTCTTTTGTGCTAGAAATGGCATTTTGCAGCATGTGATAGGTTTAAAGGAAAAAATGGTGAAATCTCCCTTACTTTCCAAGTAGGCTTAAACACCCTAAGATATTTGTCTTTTCACAAAAAATGCTTCTGAATTCAGTATTCTTTCAAAATCTATTATATACGCAACATGCTAGTAGAAAATGCCCTACCCAACAACATCAACCCCATTGACCTGTGCCTTTAATCAACTAAAATGGACAAATCGAAAGGCTCCCCCATTATGTAAACAATGAAAAATCCTTTTTTTTTGGTTTTGTTCTTTTTTTTTTCAATTGTGTTTGCATTATATGCATTCAAGGAAACTTGGGAGCAGCATGAGTAGGTAATAAGATGAGGAAAATAAGATAAACTAATTTGGTGAAGTGCAACAAAAAGAGAACTCAAGTAGTTAGTTAAAAGTTCAATTAGTTATGAACTCAAGTATCCTCTCATTTAACACTAAAAGAGATGATTTTTGAATTTTTTTTTGCTGCTATTTCTTTGGACTTGTTGTTACCAAATTCCAGTTGATCATGTCTTTTGTAGAAACATCTTTTTTTTATTGTTCATGTTACTTGAATTTTAGATATTGAGAAGATTTCACATGTGTAAAAATATATATACAAAAATGTTGAAGATACAATATATTTTTATTATATAAACATTTTAAATTTCATGGTATTATCTATAGGCATATCCTTGCCATGCTTTGTCTAAAAGGGATTGTCTTAATGCCCACTTCACATATATTAAGACGGTGGACACAAAGACCAAAATAGGACATTATAGCACAAGAAGCTTCTACAACATCACGAGCTGAAAACTCAATAATAGTTTGCCAGAGTATTTTGAGCCAAAAATGAATTAAAATAATATTATGAGCTACTAATAGTGATGAGTTGTTTGATATTGCAAATTCTTGTATGGATAAGATAATTAGTTCAATGGAAGAATTTCAAAAATGGCAAAATGAATGGCTAGTTCCACCAGTTATAGAAAACTTATGTGGGAATGAGGCTAATTTTAGTAACAACGTTCCTAGTGTTAGCAATCCAAGTGGCAATTGTGATGAATCACAACCCATTAATGTAGTTGCAAGTGTTCCTGATGCTCTACCAGATTCACTTGAAGGGAATGACTCACAGGCATCTCAATCTTATGTCTTTCTTGATCCACATATTATCAAAACAAAAGGATGCAATAGTAAGAGATATTATGCAACCATAGATAGCAAGAAAGAGCTTGAGTAGATTGTGTCATGGTTGCAATAAATTCGTCCAAGGTCATGACAAGAGAAATTGCCCATCTTTAAAAGCTAAGAGTCCACAATAAGATCATCAAATCGATGGTAAGTCATGGATGTTCATCTGTCTCAACTGTATTTTCATACTATCCTAACCATATTTCTTATTAATTTGAACTCTTTTTCCAGGATGAGTTCGATGGGCTCCTCTTCTCATAATAGTGCTTCACGTGATGAGCCTGAAGAAACTATTGGTGTGGAGATGAGGCTCGCTTACTTACTTCCCACTCTAAAAAAATTTAGGCAAGAGATTTCCTAGATTTTTAGCTTATTCTATAAGTAGATGTGTGATTTTAGTTACATCTGGTTATACTATACAATCTGCATTAACATAGTTTTGTGTATATCTGCATTTATATTTTTAGGATGAGTCACGTTCTTATCAATATTTCAGATGGGTTGATCCACCATTAAATAAGAGAGAACATGAATTTCAACTCAGACAGATAGGTGACATCAAAGAATTCAGTTCAAAAGTGTTTCACTCTATTCCACTAAAGGAATAAAATAGGCAACTAAAGAAAGAGGTTGAAGAATTAAAAGATTATAGCTAGGCTTTAGAATTCAAGCTTCACATTTTGAAAGCTTGAATACAAGGGTAGCATAGTTGGATCCAACTGTTATGTTTTGTGGTGGTCATTTTAGTAGTTGTTGATTAATTTGTGGTTATCGTTTTAGTAGTGTTGTTAATGTATTAATAATAGACTCAACTTATTGTGTACTTTCTTCTAATGGTTGTTAGCCAAGATGAATTACTAAAGACAAGAATGGTGACTTTGTATGGAATGTTTGAGCAAATAGTATTTCCTTTTGAATTAGCTAATGCATATGTTATTTCTAGAGAATGTTTCATTTGACACTGCATCTACTCTCTTTGAGAAGGCAATTTTGTCATTTTGTCATTTCATATATTCTATTGATCATTCATTTCCAATGTGTTATGGTCATTTCACTTGAGTTGGTATCTCAAGGACAAGTCATGGGGTTTACTCTCTTCAATTCACTTCACCTCCATTAGCTCAGGTGCCAAAAATTGCATTAGTCAACAAACATGCCTTTTCTTTTTAAAACTTTCATCTAGTTCTATTCTCTTAAGTGACGGAGTGCCAATGCTCTAAGTTTAACAATAGAAGCAACTGATAACAGGGAGTTTTCACCAAGTTTGAAAACTTAGAAACATTCTACATGGCCAAACGGATAAATGGTTTGCATTAGTTGGCCATGAATCTATAGAACAACCGAATCACCTAGGGGCCCCAACTAGAAGAGCACCATGGGGTATAGGACCACAGTCAAGAACTCAAAAATGAACTTTGAACTGGGCTGGAAGCATGTCAGGATTAGGACTCAGAGCCTTACAATCTAGACTGTGCTTAAGCAGTGACTTGCACTATGTTGGATCATGACTCTCTCACGGTCTAGACTGTGCTTGAGATGTGGCTTACACTGATCATGAAAAATAGAAGGTAGGGGATGGCTTTGGCTTCACTTCAGTTTAATAGGCCCAATTATATGAAGAGATATTAGATACATTTGTAAATTATATGAAGATAGTGTGTAAAATTTTCTACCATCAAAGTTCCAATTGTGATTTTTTCCCAACAAATCCAAGTTAATTTTCCACTTTCTTTAATTTTTTTATTCTGTTTCTGAAATAGACCCAAAAATTTACTTCAAAATTAGTGAGGAATTGGGCACAGGAGCACCACTTTTTCTTTATGCTTTGCGGCGCAAAGCTGGCGGTTGTGAGTGCAAGCTTATAGATTGCAGGTGCAGGGGCACTCGATCTGCCGCCTACCCACTTTTTCTTTGTGCTTTGCAGTGCAGGGGTGCCAGTTGTGAGCACAGGATTGCAGATTGCGGGTGCAAGGGCACCCAATCCACCACCTACCCACCTCTTCTTCATGTTGTGAAGACTAGTGGTGCCGATGGTGAGCACTTGAGCACCCGATCCGCTACCTACAAAAGTTTTCTTCGTGTTGTGTGGTGCAAGGGTGCTGATTGTGAGCGCAGTGGTGCTGGTTCTGCTGCCTTAGTTACCCTTTTCAATTTGCACAGTGTATCTACTTTCTTTTCTTTTTTTTTCTTTCTTTCTTTTCTTTTTTTTCCTTATTTTTTATTTTTGTTGTGGGTCAATTCAAGAGAAAAACTAATGCCATAGAAGCTGATAAGCCATATGAGAAAAGACTTTATTTATTCCTTCCATCCATCTGACTATATTCATTCATATGTGACTACGTTATGGTAAAATGTGCTTTATATAAAAATCGCTTTATATGCACCCAAAGATTACAAGCACATAAATCAATGTATTAGTTGGCTAGGTGGGCCACATAGTTTTAATTGAATAATACAAATATTTTCATCAAAGGTGCCATGGATTCCATAATACCCTCAAACCTACAAAAAATGAGGCCTCAACCTTTAAGAAAGGTAAAAAAAAGAAGCCTCCCCTGATACATTTCTTTAGTCTTCTTCATCATCATATGTATCTTCAGATTCCTTGCTAGAGGTATATGAAGGAAAGGTAGGTGGAGTGAGGAAAACTACTAAACTGGCGCCTGGTGACATCCTATAAGACTAGAACATGACATTTAAATCATTTATGTAATCCATCATGTATTGAAATCCCAATCATTGCTCCCTTCTCATTTACTTCTTCCCATATTGCATTGATTCTATCTATTGTTGTAACTTAGAGTGGGTTCCACAGGCAAAGATGGTGTTAGTGGAGGTTGTTAGGAACAATTCGGTGTAGCAGGGGCACCGATAGCGGTGCTAGCCCTTCCCCACTTCCAAAAAGACTGAAGCATTGAAGAGGTTATCTATGGAAGGGGTTGTTGGATCTCTTTGGATGCACTTGTGGGGACCTGCAAAAATAGTTCATAGAGTAGTGAAGGATGTCTTAGTCCACTTGTTATTCGCCCTGTAATGAAAGAAATGATGGATCATTCAATTACTCATCCTACATTAACGGACATTTCATTCTGAATTGCGTAGTTGAGGAGTGCCCTTTCCCTTGGCACCTTTTTGAAATGATGACTTGGCAACAATTTTGCAAAAATAAAGTAGTATCATGCTTTACTCTTTGGTTTAAGTTGTCCTCCTAGGAAGTTGAATACTCTGTCCTGATGCTGCTTTGCTAGGAAATTGATGACAATGTCATAATCTGGCCCTTTCTCTATCCAAGCAAAGTAGTTGTCTTCCTCGATGGCTTCAAGGTTGGATAATCGGTCATATGGTATCATTCGGCCTCTTACCAATGATTTCAATCTCTTTGGATCTTCCCTATGTTGTTGTCTTGCGTTAGTGTAAAACTCTCTAATTACTGGCATAACGGTCGGACTTGGTTTAGGTGCAAATCATGCCTACTTTTGTTCTGCAATAATATCACCAATTTTTCCCTCAAGATAATTTAACCCCCTTTATGAGATGCACTTCCTACTCACAATGGATTTTTGATAATTTTTAGTTGCAGTTTCACTCACAAATGCAGGCTTAATATGTGGATCAGACTCTACAGTTCTTCTTTTCTTTGATCAACCATCGATAGTTAATTTCTTACGAGGCATGGTTTTTCAACTTCCCCAAACTAGAGATATCCCTAGCAGTCAGACAATAAAACATCCAAATAAGTTCATGCATGCTTATAGAAGGAATTTGCATTAATTGCCCCCAACGAAATTATAATTTAGCCTAATTCTGATCAATTTTCTAAAGCCATCATGCATGCCACATGAACAACTTCGCAGCCTAGGTAACACAAAATGTGATGAGCACATAACAAAATGGACCCCCTCGCAAGTTGGTCCCTATTCCATATGCAGCTGAGTTTTTGATTGACCTGAACCAAATGCTATGTTGCATTGTGTAAAGATGGGCTCTAATGAAGAATACAAAAGCCACTGAGGAAATATAACTTTGAAAAACAATTTGGGGCTTCTTAGGAAATCATAGACTGAGACAAAGATTTGTAGCTTCTTTGGAAAAATGACTTTTGGCTTATTCAGAAATCATAGCCAAAGAGACTAGCTGGAGACTATGGAAAGGAGTGACTGGTTGTACTCAATCACTCAAATCGAAATGTAAGGAGCAACTTGTGGAGGACGATTTAACTGGTTGGTCAATAGCAATGATCTTAATTACTGGCAAGTAGGATATTTGTTCACACTTCACAGATTAGAAAAGCAATGGTCCTTTGTCATGAATGAAGAGGTTACATTGACAGGCATCATCAGGACTTGCATAGCTATGGCATGCTACCCTTCAACAAAACTGTAGCAGGAAGGGGTGTGTTACTCTACATATAAGGAATCCATGAAGTTAATATTGTCCTCTCTAGCAAAATGATTAAACTTCAGATGTCATCATTAATAGAGGTAGCATATCATTTCAAACCGATTGTCTAAATCACATCACACTGGAAACTTCAGCTGCCCATGTGCTTATGCATGGAAAGCTCCTATTCTCCTAAAATTCAAGATTTTTTGAATAAGCTGCTACCTCAAATGAAAGCTTAACTATAAAACTACACCACAGAAATTGAAATTAGGTAGATGGAAATAGGAGACAACTTAAAGAAGATACAATGGCAAAAATGTACAACCACCCATTGCTCAAAATAAATGAGAAAAATATGATGACAACAACAATTGTGGTCATCTTCTTTATTCTTAATTAGGTGGACACTCAGTGTCAAATTCATCACCACAGAGAAAAGAAGAAATTGACTGCATACACCACCAGCATCAGCTAAGTACGACAATAGCAATGGCTAGAATATGGCAGTTAAAACACACTCTTAAAATTTTATTTGAAATTAAAAATCTAAGAAATTATCAATTGATTGGGATAAAAACATCAAGAGAAGCGAACAAGATTAGATGCAACAATAGAAAGCAGAATGGATAAATAAATAAACTTTGATGATTTGGCTACATGTAAAGGAAGAATATAACTACACTTGTGAAGGATTGAATAAGGGTAACTAAGAGAAGAAGAAGGGTTCACCGCTGTGAAGAGAACGGATTCTCAGATTTTCTCTAGCTTCGACACTACGAAGAGGAAACTACAGACAAGACAAGCTACAAGTTGTTGCATCTCCAAAATAGGGCAAGGGCGTGGGTCAGCTGCAGATCTAGATTGCTTGGGGGAGGAGACAAGAAAGAGAGAGAAAGGGTGGGTGATTTGCTTGGTGTGGGGAAGAAAGGGTGTTGCTTCATCTCTAGTGAGAAAAGGCACCCAACTTCTCATCTGCAATTGCTTCCCTCCTCACTTGGCACTATGAAGATGACTTCTGCAAAGAGGGAGCCCGCAGAAGAGACACGTCTGGTGCCTTGGAGATTGCATAGGTGCCTCGTGCAGTGAATGGGTGAGATTATGTGCACCGATCGTGTGGCGAATAATGGCTTCACACCAAATGCTTCTGTGCTAAGCTTCTTACTAAACCAAAAGCCTATATATATGTCAATTCTATTCCAAAAAGGCATCTAAACATAAGCATGAACCTCAGTCATTTGTCCAAGCCTCAATCAAATAACCAACTATCCAAATCTCATTCAAATAAACCAATATCCAAATTTCAACCAAATGTCCAACCTCAATCCAATAGCTAAATATATAAACTTAATCAAATAATCAATGGGCCAAACCTTATTCAAATAACCAAACCAAACCAAGCTTCCACCACATTCACATCTCTGTGCCATCCCGGCACCATACAAAACTTCAATTATCCCACCCCCCACAACCCAAATGCCTCTTAGGGTGTACCACACAATTTCACATTACACATACGTATACAATGTTGCATCAAGTATATACCTTAGTCAAAGTATTCCAATCATTTAACCTATAGCTCATATTAAAATTAAATGTCCATCAGTTTTCAAAATAGGCATCCAAACTTAATTCCATAACAATGGTATTCTAACCAATATCCAAATCCAAGCATGCATCCCATTCCAACATGCATTTCAATCTAAGTATGCATTAAATTCCCAACCAAATTGCGAAACTTAATTTCTTATCAACTTAAATCATTAAACCTAATTCACAAAGGGCTTTTCATAGCACAACATTCAACCATAATTACGATGGACTATAAAACAAAGTAACATAAACAATCTTAGTACCAATGATCCACATGTACAAAATTTTCCATCAATCATTTGCATTATCAATTGTATCAACTCAATATAACAAAATTCGATATCAATCATTCAAGAAGCAATAGCACAAATTCATCAATCATAACATTAATTGAAGCAAATCAATCAAGCCATAACAATAATATCAATCATTATACAGAAATTTGTCAGTTCATCATTCTAAATCATGACACTAATGTCAATGTATTCAAATCAACACATTTACAAGCAAAATTAATAAATCATATGTCCAATCAAAGTAATCAATTAGCCATCAACGTTCACACAATTATTTTGACCAAGGGAATCTAATGATTCCCGTATAAATCAATTAAACACACTAAAACTGAATTCACTTACCAATACTTATTCGTGAAACTTTTACAAAATTCACATACTTTGTGAAGCAATACTAATTCAAATATTCAAACAAGATGCATATCAACATCAAAACATTCAAACAAGATGCATATAAGCATCACCATGCTGTCCGATGGTACTCTGTTCATAACAAATATTGGTCATCTCATCTAAATCAATTATTGAATTAAACCATACTTAGACCATCACAACATTTCTACCAATTCATAAGTGTCTTTATTCCTTTACTCACACCTTTAACATACAACGACATTTCTCTTTCCTTCTTATATTTTCCCATAATTCTTATAAGTTCATAAACTCTTATTGGCATGTCATTTTCTATTTCTTCCAAACATTTGACGCCATCATGGTTCTAGGCTCATCTCTCAACTTAAAACTTATCACACAGATAAATTATTGGGCTTTGATACCAATCTATCATGCCCCACCTTCGGAGATGTGACCTTGATCATTTTCCTTTATTTTTACTATAATTTCCTCACTTTTAGGGTGGGGGTCCTTGGATCCCATTCTATTACACATATGCTTTCCATTATTTTCCCTAAATATTTTCTTATATTTAAGGAAACTTCTGCCAAAATTTTGATAGAGTCTACCTTTTATTTTCAAGATTTAAAACCTGATATACAATCATTCAGATACATTTCTAACATCCAAACTCATAATTTTTTAATCAACTAAATTTCTAATAAATATAAATCAAATTATAAATTATTAAGATAGCCCAACTTACCCATAGCCCAGAACCTGTATCATCCTATGATGGCAATACACTATAGGGAACAATATTGCTATCACAATACTATATATCATCTACTAAGACATGCCAATCCACTTCTTTAATATGCCAAAATTTCAAATCCTTCAATTATAATTACACAAATATGTTATGAAAATTACTAATATATAATTATACAAAGGGATTCCAATCCCAATATTCAAACATACCATCCAAAGGCCTTTAGTCTTTCTGATAAATCCTTTATTTGATTTGTCAACTAAAACTTTAAACAAGAAGGCATGAATCTGAGCAACTCAGTAAGTAGAAAAAGTAATAAACAATAATTAATCCACATTTAGCATATTTCATATTAAATAGTTGATATCCATCATTATAAATAATCACAAACAGATATATGTTCATCAATTAATACCAAATAAAGTAATCCATGCTATTTCCATCCAATCAATCAAGCTCATATTGAACTAATCTTCAAATTAAACATACAACAAAGGAATATTTTGTATTCCTCACATTAGACATTTAAGCTGAACCAAATATCAATTATTCTAATCCAAGGGATACCCATTATCCCTAACAACTAAACAACATCAATCTTAAACAAGTATGGGATATCCATTATCCCTAATCAAAACATACGTGCTCAAATTCATATAAATGAGTTAATCCTCATGCATTCAACAAAACATACCCTAATTTTAAACAAAGGTATAAACATTATCCCTAACCATCTAATGAAAACAAATGCTTATTGACCTTAGGCCTTTGGCTCCAAACCATATCCTTCAGTTCTATGCCTTTTCATCCTTCTCAAATCATCCTTTATAAAGCAATAATCCCATTTACTCAACCATTTGTCATCATGTACTCTATACATGCTATTAATATTTCTTTCATAGTCAATCTCAGGCTATGATCATTAAATGTGTGATCAACACTAGCCAAATGTCTCCGCAATTATCATAACAACCTTTCTACTTGACATATTTATCTGGTATCTTACATAATTAACATTTAAACAATAAGTAAATAACTTAATTAAGTTTTTCATTTATTTAATTTATGATTTACATAACCCATTTACAAGAATTCAAATTATCCATTTACAAGAATTCAAATTAACCCCTAACTAGGGCATAATAATAATTTTGTTTCACTAGTTGATGGCCAAAAACTTGATGGCTTCCATCTGTCCCCGGCAGCGGCGCCAAAAACTTGATGGTTGCCATAAACTCGA
>JAYJMB010088033.1:0-20175 GCA_036873735.1 Pouteria campechiana
TCTAATATTCGCGTTGAAAATTCCATAGACATGGAATAAATGGAAGGGAAATCATTAATCTAACCTTTTGACATCAGGAAGCCTGCAAAAATGTTATTTAAAATGTAATATGAATCTTTGGTGTGTGTTATAAGATATATGGGCACCATCTAATAGTAGGAAGTGTAAAGGAAAAACTCAAAATTGCAAGTCCACCCACTCTTGCAATGCAGCTATCTAAACAAGTTATAGACAGAGCATCCTACAAGAGGGTTATTTCAAAAGAAAGAAGGCACTGAAATGCTTTTTTAGTGCATTCCCACAGCTGAAGAAGAACTTGGGCGTAAGTGATTGCAAAAAATCCAAGCAAGCAAGCATAACTATCATAATCAATGGACAATGGCCCATGTACACACATCCAGACAGTCGTTCACATTTTGTATTTCGTAGTGCTGTTCAAACTTTTTATTTGTTGATGTGGGTTTGGAAGTTCGTCTTCCCAGCATATACCCGTATCAATTTCAAACGCATGATTTCTCTCTGGAATAAACGGGACAATGGCTAAAAGGCAATGCTCTGAGGGTAGCATTTAACTATAAATATTCAAAGAAGCAACATGCGAAAAGGCATAAAATTTCCTTAGCACGACTTTCCAGATCAGGTAAACCCACAATAAGAGCACCCTCATCGTCATAGAATGCAGACAAGAGTCTTCCAGATTATACGTGGAGATTCCACTGTTCAGCTTCAGGCACTTGTTGGTGGTTCATTAACAGCTCATGAGCTGTTTTCTCCATCTGCTCATTGTCACCCCAAATAAACAGCATTGTCTTATCTCCAGTGAAATGAAAATCGTTTTCCTGAAAGCGATGAGAAATTTTCACTGAACATGTTGGACACTAGCAGAACATGCTTTTCAGCAGCAAAGATGGTATGTACAATAAAATTTCTGAATAAAGTGTTGAAAGCACACACCAATTGATCTTTCCGCCAAGGACCCTGCTCGAGAACTTCATTGTTCAAGAATCTCCCTCTTTCTATGTAAATTCTTGGTCAAGCATTTGAAAGAAACCAATCCTTGATTTTTCCTTTCAAAACATCATGTTTCGGACTGCAGAAAGAAAATACACCCACAATGGCATCAAAGCGGATCGCCGGTTGACATGTTTTAGGCCAGTCGTGATGTTCACAGTAACAAACCATCTGATAAGGCTGCACCTTACGTCGGGTAATTCAAAACAAACTAAATTTGCTTTGCAATTTTAAGAAATTCGGTTGAGTAATTCAGTATCAAACAAACCCAATTTTAATGAGGTGGGGTTGAGTTGAAGCCCTGGGGAATCTGATCAATCCTCAACGGAAAATCATTAACTCGAAATTAAACTGAATTGTGTTAAAATGTAGACAATAATAAAAATAAAATAAAATTGTTAAATTTATTATAATTTCATGTGAAGTGGTCTAAAACGGGCATATTTCTAGCATACTGCTCTGTATCCAAACACAGCTTATGCACTAAAGGGTTATGGGGGCATTTCGGTCTTTTGTTATAAACTATACTTATGTAAAAAATTAAATAGATAATACTAATTAAAAAATAAAAATTGGACTGTTATAGCATAATCTAGGGAATCCGGCCAACCCAACCCCAAGTAGTGAAAGGTTCGGGTTCATCCCAACACGAATTGTAATTCTTGTCAGTTTCGGGGTTGCCAGCAACACAACCCAAAAACCCGCATTAGCCATGCATATTTAAAAAAAAAAAAAAAAAAAAAAAAAGAAGACCTACTCCGCTATTTCGATTTCACCTCTGCCTTCTGCCGTTTCCACCGCTGCTGCTGCGCCGCGCTGCCATTTTCATCCCTGTGAGAGCGCGAGAGGAAAATACAGCCGGCTTGTCTCTCTTTCCCAACTCGATTTCTCGTTTCTCATCTCGTTCCCGGCCATTTCCATCCCTGCGGAGTGCGGCCTGCGCCATTTCCCATCTCGTTCTCGATTTCCCAGAATCCCAATTTTGCCTTCTTTCCCAACTCCCTCTCTCCCTTCCCACTCCGACAGGAAACGAGAGACCCATTTCTTGACGTCGTCTGCCTGCCTGCCAAACTGCCAAACGGGAAATCCATTTCTGGCGACTGCCGCTGCTGCGGCATTCGGCATTTCCGACGACTGTTATTTCAGGGTAAGAATGTTATTTAATGACAGAACTTTGTATTATCCGGTCAGAACCAAATGGTTGTTCTTTATGACATAAATTGTGAGAGAAATGTACTTCTTTACTTTTTACTTTTCTTTGACTTGGAATGCATATCTTGATGGATAAATAACAGTAAATAACAGAAGTTATGAAATTGTAACTAAAATTTTCTTACAAATGAAATCCGACCGTTCTACTGCCATACTTGTGGTTATTTCCTATTTGCCAACCTGGCTTTTAACACCCCACGGACACCGAACCCGTCCCATTTAATTTGGGTTAAGGTTGAAGTTTTAGAAAAATAGAGTTGGGTTAGGATTAGGGTAAAAATTTAGATATTGAATTAAAATTAGGATTAGAATTGACCCTAATCAGAACCCGTTGCCATAATCTACTCATAAAAATCCTCCCCCTTCCCTCCCGTATGCATGAGCCACTCCCGCTGGCAACGACAAGTCGACAACCGTCTGTTTTCGCCAACCGCTAAATGAAGGGCATTTTGGTACATAGAAAAATCTCGAGCGATTGCCGACTCTAAAACCCTAACTACTTTCTCAATTCTCACCGCTTCTGCAGACCTGCTTCTTTCTCTTCTTCTCTCGTTGCGTCTTTGCCTTCTGCGCTTTGTGTTTTCCCGCCACTGAAGAAGCGGATTAACTCCTAGTCCTGATTCAAGTGTAAGATGCTTGCTTTCTTTTCATTGGTTTTTTTTTTTTTTTTGGTACAAAATTCCTGTTTTAAGATTTTTGAGGCCAATGGATTTGTCTGCCTTGTTGGCCTTCGTCTCTATCCATCGGGCATCTCTCAAGGACCTGTTTGGGCCTTTTGATTTATCCACACTGTCAATAAGCCCAGATCGACCATTCGAGCAATCACAGGACTGTCGATTATGCTGGCTTCCTCGTTTGCCTGACTTTTGGGATGATGCGTGAAAGTGCATTGCGGGTTTAATGCCAATTTGCAGCTGGTTGTTCAAATTGACTCCGTTAATTTTCCTCATGCTTTAAAATTCTTTTTTTTTTTAATTTATTTCGCACGTTCGCCGTCTGTATTGCATTTTTCTAGCGGCATCTCTTTCTTTCTTTCTGTTTTTTACGCCAATTGTTGCCTACCTGTGCCATAACTTTCTGCATACTCTTGACAGTTTCCAATTTGACTTTTGGATGGCCATTATTTGAAGCTTTGGAAAGCCACAAAATTTTCTTGTTTGCCAACATAAAAAGGGTTAGGTTTTCGTGTAGGTTATACTGCTGATTGTCTAGCTTGGTCTGGATAGTTTACGTGTTTCTCCATCAGATTCAATGGACTTGTGGCCATTGTCCTCATAAACCTTGTCTTATGACTAACTGCTGTGGATAAGTTTACCCAGATTGGTTTCCTAACTTTTTTTCATTGCTCTTTGGTTGTCATGGTAACTTATTTTGTTACTCCCTTAGCAACCGGCATCTGCAACAATGGAGGACAAAGAAGAAGTCAATACATTCAAGAGCTTGGGCGTGTGTGATGAATTGGTTGAAGCCTGTGAAAGGTTGGGATGGAAGAATCCTTCTGCAGTTCAAGCAAAAGCCATTCCTTATGCTTTAGAAGGTTCTTAGCAGTTTCTTTCAATGAATATTTTGATGTTTTCCTTATTTACTATCTTTTTGTCATGCCAATGATTTCTTGTTACATGTGTGAATGTCAGGAAAGGATTTGATTGGGCTTGCTCAAACTGGTTCTGGGAAAACTGGGGCATTTGCTCTCCCTATTCTTCAATCTCTGTTGCAAACGCCACATGCATTCTTTGCCTGTGTTCTCTCTCCCACAAGGTTTATTTTTTGCTAAATTGTCTGAATTATTTACAACTGCTTCCCCAGAACTTGGTGTGCTCACTTTGCATGTTCATCATTAGTTTATCTGGTATTTTTCAGGGAATTAGCTATTCAAATTGCTGAACAATTTGAAGCACTGGGATCTGATATTGGTGTGAAATGCGCTGTGGTGAGTACTTCTATACTGAGGGTATACAAGAAGTCCATGCAAAGGATATGGAAATTGCAATTGTTATATCCATATTTACAATGGAGAGTTAAATTTTAGAGTTACAGATATTATCTAATTGGGAATCTGGAATTTATTAGATGACAGAGCAGATAATATCAAGTCTTCATGATTTAATTCAAAACCTTATAATATTAAAACATTTGGTGGGTGTTTGATCCTTGAATGACTTTCAGAATCCATGCATAATGATTTGCTATGTTCTGCATGTTTTTGTATTTAGCCACTTGAATACCTGTTTTATGGTCAATATTGGTGTTTATATTCCATTCTAGTTAAACATCAGGACTTTCCCAGGTTGTTGGAGGAGTGGACATGGTGCAACAAGCAATTGCTCTAGCAAAGCGACCTCATGTTGTGGTAAATTTATCTCAGCAACAGAATAGTCTTATTCAGTTAACTGCACAATTTGTCTTATATTTTGTGCTAGCTTACCTGTTGTGTGCTTCAAAGCTTGTGTCCTATGCAAATTGCTTAATTGAGTTCAGCAATTAGCCTCGACTTTTCTTGACTTTTTATGAACCTCATTTCACATTTTTATAAACTAGAAAGTGCTTGGCTGTGGAACTGGGCTTGCACAATGATTTGTTGGTGTGTTATGTGGTCTCTCTGGACATATAATTGTTATCATTGTTATCAAAGTTTTCTCATAACTAAGGGCATGTTTGTACTTTGTGTAGAGGTGGATATAAAGGGAAATGGAAATGAAAATGTAAATGATGTTACCAAAATAGGAGATGATGCCAACAATAAAGTAAACAAAAACATGATAGATATGGGTGATGATGTAAATTGTAGGTAAAATTGAGAAAAAAATAAGATTGTTAAGAGTAGGTAAAGTAAGTAGATGTCACATTTGTTTATTTTTTACATCTTGATTGCAATTATGTGGTCATTTCACACCACCCAAACACAGTTAAATGGGTTCAGCTACATTAATCATAGGCAAAATCATTGTTATCTTGTTCAGTTTGTCTGTTTTGTGCTTCAAAGCTTCTATTTAGACTGCTGAATTGAGGATATAAAGTGACTGCTTTGCTAAATTTTTCAGTTGTTTGCATTTTGCATTTAAACAAACTAGGAAATGCTCAACTGTGTGACTATTTTGGACAGCAATTTGTTGGTCATTGGAGTCTCTTATCACTGTGAACATATCATCTTCATCAGATCCTTCTACCAACTAATTGCAATTGGCTACGTGAATGTTATTAGGCTCTATTTTTTATATTTCCCCATTTAAGCCATGGGTCCTCAATTATTTATTTACTGCCATGCCCTTGCCCTTTTGGGCCTTCCTTTGCCTCCAAGAACCTTGGCTTTGATTTCTTCAGACATATCAGTATTTATGAATTTCTCTTTTAAAATTACAAGCAATAAAGAAACCTTGTAGTGTTGTGAATGGGGATGCATATCTTATTTTTCTGCTTCCTGTAAATATCTTCATCTCCCTGTGTTATCCTAAAGAGCTTCTGAATGCGGATTGGTAGTATTTTTTGCACAAATGCTGTTTGTGTTATTAGCAGGTGTTCAGAATGTCATTTTTACAACACTGAGAACCATTTTAAGATACTGTCTTATAATGATAATTATGTTAATTATATTTTCTCTTGATCCTCTCATTCCATCTGATGAGCAGATTGGATTTATCCTTTTTCTTAGAACAATTGTCTTATGGAAGGGCAATGATTCTTTGTGCAATTGCAGCATCCTATTTCAAATTTTGTTTTTGAATTTTTTTAAATGATGCTTCATATAGGTTGGGACTCCAGGACGGCTTTTGGACCATCTGTCGAATACAAAAGGTTTTAGCCTTCGGACACTGAAATATCTGGTATGAATTGCTCTTACTTTCACTTTGCTTCTCATATGCTGTGTGCAATAGGAATTTCCATTGCCATAGTCTTAGCTTCTTTTACTTGACGTTGCTTCTCATGTGTTGTGTGCAATGACAAATTCCCTTGCCATAGTTTTAGGCTTTTAGCTTCATCTGTAGTTGAGTTTTATTGTTGGAGGCTAATATCATCCTAGGATGAACCAACTACATAACTTCGTCATACCTTAAGTTTTCTGGTTGGACAAGTCAGTTTTCAATTTCCTTTTTTTAATCTAATAGTCTCCGCCTTTGTTTGGGTAAACTGTGCTTCAATAATCCAGATGATATTTTTCCAGACAAATGTAGGCTATTTCTAGGACACAATTGCCTCCTATTGGGATCTTGTGTTCTTCAGGCCTGCTTCAAAATGGGGCCCTTTTGGGGAATCATCTGGTTTACTGATCATTCATTTTCTCACTGAGTTAGAAAATTAGGGAATGATTGGTGCCATGGAAAGGGGAAACTATTTCCATGGAAAACTCATTTCCCAAGGCTTGATTTGATGTATACTCTCCCCAACAACCTTACTTTTTTCATTATTACCTATATTTTCAATCATTTTTAACTTATCTATTTTAACTTTATCTACTTTATGGTTGACATTATCTTTATATTGCCAACATTTTCTTTGTATTTCCTTTCCATGCCACCAGATCGAGCCCTTAAGGAATTGAAAATTGTAATTGCCATTGCAAAATATTAAGCTTTGCAAGACTCATTTTAATCATTCTGCACAAATTAGTCAATCAACCTTCTGTTTATGAGTGTATGGTATAATTTTTTGTGTGGAGTTTTTTCCTCATTTTGCGGACAATCTTGACCTAATCTTCCATTAATGACAATATGATCTGGTTGTTTGTTGTGTAGGTCTTGGATGAGGCAGATAGGTTACTGAACATGGATTTTGAGAAAGAAATTGATGAAATATTGAAGGTTGTTCCACGGGAGAGGAAAACATATTTATTTTCAGCTACAATGTCCAAGAAGGTTGACATGTTCTCCTTTAGTTGTGCATTTTCAATAGCACGCTGTGGAAATTTTTTATTGGTTGTTGTTCACTACTTGGCCATGTTTCTGTATCTTAGTTTTGTGGCTGGAAAGCCAGACATTGGCCCATCCCAAGGATCTTGAGCCCATAACAAGCTCAGATAAAAGAAATTGAACTTTTCCAGGCCTGGCTGCAATGCCTGTCTGCCATCGTGTTAATTACACCCACTTTGGCAGTAGCAAGAACTAGAAAGGCCCTTTCCTGTTTAGCTTGTAGAGATTCTTTAGTACTATAAGAGCTGATTGTCATATTTTTCTGGCATCATTGTAGGTGGACAAGCTTAAGCGGGCAGCCCTGAAGAGCCCTGTGAAGGTATATTAGAATATGACCTCAAGTTTTTTCTCTGATTTATGCAGCCATGGATGAAATCTGTCATAAAACCTGACATGCATGTTTTAAAAGCATCTTTTATGGGGTTTGTATGTGCATTGTCATTCCAATTGACTTGCTAATTCTTTCAGGTTGAGGTGTCATCTAAGTATTCTACTGTCGATACACTTAAGCAACAATTTTGCTTTGTTCCAGCAAAGCACAAGGTTTGTTCTCTTCAACCTTTCGTACTTCACTTCTAAGTCAATTTTACAGTAGATGCAACTCCAGGATACATGCAGGTATTGAGGATTATAATGAGGTATTATTTCTTCATATCACTATAAAATGTTTGTTTTTAAGTTCATAACTTGGAAACTTAGTATAGCTAGAAATGTGTTGGAAACATACAATCCCGATATAAGTTTGGCAGAATAGAAGAGCAAAATTTATGCCATAATTACCTTGTCATGATTAATTTCTTTAATGATGGAAAATGTACATTATGAATTGTCTCAAATGGGTTGCATGTCAATGAATCAAGGGGTCATGTCTTGAAATTGAAACAGATTGGACAATCCTAGTTACTTGTCTTTCCTTCTCATAAGAAATGGGTGAAAAAGGAAAATAAGCTTTGTAATCAATGAATCAGCCAGTCTATACCAGCGTTCGTAGTTTTGCTGAAAAGAAAATTTTCATTAAGCTCAGAAGAAAATTTAGCTAATTTCAGAGAAATTATCACTAATTTCACTGAACTATTTCACTAAAATAAAAAAATTATAAATTGAGAAAAATTATAAATTTTTCGAAGAAACTTCAAAATAAATAATGATAAACGTAAGTATACATTTAGAATAAAGAGAATCACTTTAAAGGTCATTATATAAGAAGTAATGAAAACATACCAATGATGCATACACCAATAAATAAATTTTCTAAAATAAGAAATCACTAAAGGCATGTTTGTGTTGCATAAAGTTGTTAAGGAACATTTAACCACATCACTATTAAAAGATTGCTGAGAAATGATATTTAGTTATAATGATAGTAATTTCAAAAAAACAAATACCAGCTATTCAAGCAACATATGTATGGACCCATTAATGTGTATCTTCATAAATAATTACAAGGCAAACTAATTCATTATTTGTACTAGCCCAAAAATATTAATATTTTATTTTAATAAATTAATTTTCTAAAGTATATATTAACTCTTTATTTTGTGATTTATATAATAGAAAAATCATTTTATGCCAGACATTCTTTCAAAATAATTGAAGAATACAAAAAATAATGAAAACAAAAACAGGCTAGAGCTGAACTTTTTTTTTTATGTGTTTTACAACAAACAGTCTTTAAAATATGGAAAAACCCAAAACAAAAACTGAAAAGAGGCTAGATCTGCAAATGAAATAAAAAATGGTAAAAACATGTTTTATAACCAGCGTTTTCTTGAAAACATGGAAAAAACACATAAAAAATAGAAAATTTGACTAGATCTGGGGAAAAAATGTATTTTCTACCTCTTTAAAGACTGGATCTACAGAAAACACAAGGGAGGAAGTTTGCTGGAAACTCCTTTACGTCAAGTCAGAATTCATTTTCAAGCAAGGTATCTAGGATTCAAACTTGAAAATTGGGATTTCAGTTGATTCCAAGCTTTAAAGGACAAACTGTAACTTGCTGCACACCTTCAGTCTTCAAATCTACCCTTAGAATGTTGTTTTTGTCTGCAAAATCGCAGCACTCAGTTCCAAAAATGAATTTTGAAGTCTCTGAAGTAGGTTTAGAATTCCGCACGGTGGTTTTAATTGCATTAAAGTAGCAGTCAGATGGATTTTTGTTTCATTCATTCTCAATTTGAAATTATCACGATATTTTCATAAATTCTCAATATTTTTGGTGAAATATTCATGTCATCTCGAGAATAAGATTTTCTCCTTAATCTTGAAATTTTCTCATAACCGCGGACTTTAGCCTTTTTCACTGTCGAAAACATTTCGCCAATGGGCAAAAATAAAAATTTCGGTGACATTTTGGTTGATATTTTCTATTTGGTAAACACTGGTCTATACCTTGATGTTGTGTTCCAAAAGTTACACCTATTGAACAATCTTACCCATTAGATTGAAGATTCTAGTTTATTTTTTCGTAACACGATGGATAGTTTGAGGGAACTACAATGTATTAGCATTCTGCATAAAAGGATCTGTTTCCTTTTCTAAGAATTTCTTTTTGATGAAATGCTTATTTCGGTTACTGTTTCTACCATACAAGCAGCAACAAATGATGATTCATTAGGATCCTCCGTATATTTGTTGTATGCTTTTAGAAAAAAATCAACTCCAAAAGGATGTGCTTTGTCTAACCCTTTGTTCCCTTGCCAGCAAGCCTAACAGTTAAACCATATTTAGATAAAATGGAGCATCCTTGTCATATAGCTTGAAGCATGATGTCTTCAGTGTCAGATGCTAAAGGCTTCTTTTTTTTCTGAATTTAGCACAGTGATGAGCCCATGATTACAAATTTGTCTCATTTTATCTTCACTAACGTATATTATTTATAATTTTCCCAGGACTGCTATCTTGTATACATTCTAAGTGAGATGTCTGGAAGCACGACCATGGTTTTCACTCGCACATGTGAATCGACAAGGCTTCTAGCCTTGCTTTTGCGAAACCTTGGATTGAAGGCCATTCCTATCAGCGGTCAAATGAGCCAGGTCTTAATTCTCCTTGTAACTTATTTGTGCTGCAAACCTCTGGTTTCTCTTTGTTATTTTTTGGTCCTGCGTTACCTCCAAATAGTAAAGTTTATTTCTTCATTAAGTGCATTTCATATTTTGTTGAACTTGCTGTGGCAGGCAAAGAGACTTGGGGCCTTAAACAAGTTCAAGGCTGGTGAATGCAACATTCTCATCTGCACTGATGTGGCCAGTAGAGGGCTTGATATTCCTTCTGTAGATATGGTGATCAATTATGACATTCCCTCCAATTCTAAGGCAAGTTCAGTCGCTGAAGTATTTTGTTTGTCTACTGAATTCTCTTGTTTGTCTATGCATTTAGTTTCAGGAAGCATAATCCTGTTACAAGAGGATGTATTTAACATCCTGATGTTTCATTTGGTGTTTATGGGTTGCCTGCCTAGGTTGGTCATCTGGATCCCCTGATCTGATTGACCCCAGCTTGGGGAATGACCATTGATATTTTCCTGATTGGATAGCCTGTTTGTCATTTGCATGAAACTATTATTAGGAAAGATATATTAGCCATCCATTCAAGGACTGGAAGCCCATCTGCCAATTCAATGGATGGGCTTCAGGTCCTAGAACTTTTACGAGTTTGCCATTAACTGAGGTATCTTGCATATCATTGGACTGACTTACTAAGACAATGTTTACTTCCTATAAGATTAGACTTATGATGACATGGTTCACACATGGGATGAGCAATCAGCCTATGCTTCCAGGTGTACTATTCCTGATTTTCCACGTGAAACTATTTGAAGATTAGTCCCAGGAATTTGAATGGACTAGTAATCAGGTGGGTGCTGCCTGCATAATAGCATGGGAATGATTGAGTTTATATGCATGCATGTTGCCTGCTTACAATCGATTGTGTTTCAGTAATTGGGTCTATGGGGACCACCTGTTACTTGGCTTTAGTACCTTACACCCGTCTCTTTGGCTGTGCATGGTTTTTGGCTTCTTAGCGGGAGCTTCTCTATGACATCGTTTATTCTAGTAATTTGTCCCTTAATTTATTTGGAAATGTGTTAGTTTTGTTTATCAAATGGACATAATGGATTTTTGTTCATCTTCATTGGAAAATCCCAGCCAACTGGCACTAACTCTTGCTGTTGATTCCTGTTTGAACTCTGATTTCTTGCCTTGTTGTTATCTTGATTCTTTTGTTGATCATTGAAAACTGGATTCAGGATTACATTCATCGGGTGGGCAGGACTGCACGTGCTGGACGATCTGGGGTTGCAATTTCATTGGTCAATCAGTATGAGCTTGAGTGGTACTTATTAATAGAAAAACTCATTGGTAAGAAGCTTTTGTTTCTATGGAAAATCAGCCATGCCTATTTACAGCATATAATGACCCTTCTCTCTAAATTTTTTTTTTCCTTTCTGGTAGATAAGAAGCTTCCTAAATTTCCATGCGAGGAAGAGGAAGTTCTGGTGCTGCTGGAACGTGTCAATGAGGCTAAAAGAATTTCTCAAATGGTACCATTCCTTCTGTTCTTGGTTGTCATAATAACCATTATTGTTGTAAGCTTGGATTGGATATGCTGCATATGCATAGCCACAGACAAAGGAAAGCATAACCAATTACTTGGGCAATGAAAACTTGGTTTTGGTTTTATCAGAGATGCGTTCACGCAGAGTAATGTTACAATACTTGGATATGCCTATCACATGTGGAATCATTGTTAGGACAAGGCAGTTTTCATAGATCTTAGGTGCCATAGCTAGGACAATGGCACCCTTGTGGGTGACTTTTCCAAACCTAGGAGACAATATAATGCTACCAAGCATACAAGATGATTGGAAAAAAATCATTATGGCATCTGAATTGAATGTGATATATGCACACTTTTTTTCTGTGCTGTATTATGCATCTTTTTGACGTAATTGGAATAATATGCTGTTGATATTGTCACATCAATGTTTTCTGCAGATTTACTGCGAATTTGCCTATATTTTTTATGCCATGCTGTGCAGAATAATATAAATGTAAATTATTTATGCAAATTTTTTTAATTTCCATCTAAAAAGCATATCGAGAAAACACTAAAGAGGTCCATCTTAGTGTCTTATGTGGATGACTGTTATCATATATTATTCCTATCTTCACATTTAGAATTGCATCTAGGTGGTTAACAGTATTTATTATCTTAATAGTCCCTTGCAGATTTTCTTTTGAATAAAATGCTTTTTTCTAGGAGAAATATCTGGCTGGATCTTTATTTTCCTACTTGTCCAATATTAGACTTTTAAATGCTTATATTTCAAATTTTTATTGTTTCATTCCTCTGGCTTCAGAAAATTGAATATCTGTTGTTTGATATCCTTTGCTGAAATTTCTGTAGAAACTCAAAGAGAGCAACCCCAGGAAGAAGAGAAAGGGTGGGGGTGAAGATGGAGGGTACGATGGAGACACAATTCAGAAGAGCGTAAAACCATCGAAGAAATCAAAGAATAGGTGATGTTTTATTTGTTCGGTGTGTAACACAGTTAACGTGGGAAAGCTAGGCTTGAAAATAGGGAGGCAGAGGGACAGAATCATTGCCGCAATTTTGGTAGATTTTTTCTTTTGATTGTATTTTATTTTGTGTTTTTAATTTTGGCTCGTAATTCCATTTGTTTTTGCTTTCTTCTGTTTTTTTTTTTTTTTCTATTGTACTGTTATCGTTATTATCTGTGTTTATAATTAAGGTCTCAGGCATTTTGGTTTTGGTTGATTTTCTGTGGCCTAGGGACGTGAAAATTGGATCTGCACCCATAAGCTGAGCTTGAAGCTTAAAAATGGATGACCATGATTTGAATGATATGTTTTTCGATTTTGAGGCCTTGATAAGATTCATTACTTGGTTTCAGGGCTGAGAAGCTGGCTAGTTTATCCCTCAGCCACGACCTGCCATGCACACCAAACGAATATTTGAGCAGGCAAAATGAAAAACACGAATATTTGCTCCCTATAATCTTTATAACTATGGTCCACCTAAATCACAGATATAAGCAGATTAAGGATAAACAGACGGTTAAGATTCAACGATACCTTCGGCAACAGAATCCATAAATTCTGCATAGGACTGACGCACATTTTCTCCGGCTTGCGGTAGATCTCTAACGTGATGCGTTTAGTTTTCTATGGAGGTACAAGGTCGCAGGGATTGTGATTGGATAAAAAGGCAATTTTCGTAGAGTAGCATTTTAATAATAAATATTCAAAGAAGCAATTCCAAAATGCATAGAAGTTTCTGTAGTACAACCTCAGGCCGAAGTCATTAACATCAATGCATAGATTGGATCCTTCCAATCGAAGCCTTTAATGTGGACGCTTACGAATTGTGAAACAAACAAAAAAAGCTTAGACAAATAGAAAAAAGGTGATGGATTTTCGAAACCATCAGAAAAACTAGCGTCCTTCAATTTCTTTTTAATAATTACCTGTCGTCCTCCAATTAAAGAAAAGTCACGGTGATGTCGAACTCCACCAAAGATGGTCCTTTCATCTTCCTTCTTCTAATCCTTTTAGGTCCAACAGAATTTTGTTATTGAATTGAACTTCTTTTCTATATCATTTATTTTCCAGCCAAACTAGAGAGCCCAACCCATCACAGTTTTTTATTTGTTGAAGAGTTTATCCATACCACACAATTAAGCATCCATCGGACCAATAATTAAGGTTTCGAATTCAAAGGTGTGTTTTTATATTCGCGAGAAAATAAAGATCGGCATTCATGGCAGGAGGAAGGCTATGTTTTACATAGAATGTGGGCAGAAGAGGAACCGAAAGCAAATTATCCATCTAAAAGGCGTACAATCTTTTTAGTGAATGAAAGAACTGAGTTATAAGTATCAAAAAGGGTTATAACATTTTTCTCATGAGAACAGCTACAAGACCTAAAGAATACATGCTACCCTTTAGTAATTCCATTGGAATCATTCAGACCGGACCCTGGCAAACTTCGGTGGTTGTGGGTATCCTGTAGCATCAATCTCACCCAGGAAGATTTGCTTGTCAGTGCTGCAGGATCCAATAATAGGCTCATTAGGATGGAAGACACAATCATTAACAGAACCAGTATGTCCAGGAAGCTTATACAGTATGCGCCGTGAAGTTGTATCCCAGATGTAAACCATTCTGTCTGAACTACCAGCTGTAACCTTGCTTCCATCGGGCGACCAGCTACATTTCAGCAAGTTCTTCTCAAAGTTATGTTGATGTCCAGATAGTATCTTCACACAACGATTCTGAGGGGCATAGGGGCGCATGTCCCAGATGCGAAGAGAGCAATCCATGGAGTTAGTTAGGAGATAAGAGCCGTCGGGACTCAACTGCATACCTGTTATCATGTCTACATGACCATGAAGAGTCATAATAACCTCATTTCTTCGCAGATCCCATACCTTCACATCATTATCAATTCCACCAGTGAAGATCTTGTCAGATGCATCAGAGAAGCTAACAGCAGTGATTTGGTATTTGTCTGGGAAGGTCTGAATGGCACCCCTTTGTCGCAGGTCCCAGAGTTTTGCAGTTCCATCATCAGATCCACTCACAACAAGTGGTGGACCTCTTCGTGAAGGACAGCATGAATTCACATATGATGAATGCTCTGCCATTTTCTTTACTTGCTTCCCTGTTTCAACATCCCATGCTCTTAGAGTTTTATCAGGACTGGCAGATATAATTTGGCTACCATCAGTGGTCCATTGGAGATCCAATACTGCATTTTTATGCCCCTTCAAGACCATGAAATTCTTGCAGTCCCCATGAACATACCACAGAAATATGTCTTTGTCATGAGATCCAGATGCAATTACTGTCCCAGCTGGATTAAATTTAATGGTATATATAGCACTTTGATGGCCTGTTAGCAACATTATTGGTGACTCCAAACTAGAGGTCCGCTGTTGCCCATTTTGTCCTGGTACTTGAAAAGAACCATAAGGAATTGTTGACAATTCCATTCCAGGCCTTGGACCTCCTGCAATCAAAGCATTGTCACCCTCTCTCGGCATACCAAGCATTTTATCTCCCACTTGTATGTGCACAGATAGGCAGCAACAACTTACAACTATACCCTAAATAAAACAGGTGAACAATAAATATCAGAGTAAGGCAGGAATAAACAGGAAAACTAGTAACAATAGATGAGCTTCCATGCATGATACACAAAAAAAACATGGAAGAACAAAAACATTGAAGAAGATATTGAAAAAGGGGGGTAAATTATTAATCAATTAATCCTGTATCTGCCTGTGGTGACATAGTAGAAGCCAATGCAAAGGATACAGAATTTCTCCTATTTAATCAGTGTAACAAAGGAACAAAAATAGCAATTTGAATGAATTGAAGGAACAAGCTCCATTGGTGAAATACACACAATAACTATAAGATCAATAATCTAAAGTCTAACCAAAACCATTTGAATTTAGTCAAATAATACTCAAGCATTAAAAAAAAAAATAAAAAGAAATCCCCAACAGATGGTTAGCCTATTATTATCTGCATATTGCTCAACCTTTACAGCCAGGCTAGCCTTTGTAGCAATATATACAGTTCAGATGCTAAAGCAGATCATTTCATTAATAATTGTCCATCTTCAGCCACACAGTAAGACAGGGAGCCTTCTCTCCTCTTCCAGCACCAAAATCCACAGCCATTTAAAAGAATAACTTCTACCACATAACCCATGCCCTTTCAATCATGTTAATGGACAAACCACCTAAGTGACCTTAAGTACTAAGCATTGTTTAGAAAACCGGACCAGAGGTTGAACCGTTTAAGCGTCCAGTTCTAGTTCAACCGGTGGAACAAACCGGGTTAAGCCGATGATGTAAGCATGATATAATTAAAATAAATAATTATAATTATAATTAGTTGTCAATGTTTTCACCAATTAATGAGTTTAATTTTTAAATAAGTATATTTAAATTAATATAAGTATATTTTACTTTTTATTTTTTATATTAAAAAAAAGAAAAAACAATGACCGGCCTCAATCGGACCTGCACTCCGGCCGGTTCCCGGTTGGACTGGTCGAACCGGTCAGTTTGGTCCTGTTTTCTAAACACTGACACTAAGCCTTTTTTATCATCCTCTGGTTGTTGGAGTGGCCTCTAAAATGTCGATGAAAATGAAACATGTATGTATCTCTATGTATGTCATAATCTTGAGCACTGAATGAGTGATTTTTTTCTCATCACTTCAGTTAGTTGCTATGCAGAGATACTTCTCCCCTCTTTTGTTACCATGTAGACAGGTTCAGCAACCTATAGGCACATGAACATTATCAACATCCATTAAAAAGAACAACTTGTAACACATATTCATGCCCTGCCATGCATCATAGTGCAATAACAACCTTAACAATCTTAATCGCACTGTTTGTTCACATACTTTCCCTGGTTATTGGAATGCCACTAAGATGTCTACACCATACTATATAACTATCGACTGTGTTTATGATGTAAAGAAGCATAGATTAGTGCCAAAGTCAATGTTTATGATGTAAAGAAGCATAGATTAGTGTCAAAGTCAATGTTTATGATGTAAAGAAGCATAGATTAGTGCCAAAGTCAACCCATGTCATGACTCACTTTATTGTCCAACAAAGTTTTCATAAGAACTTTTGATGAGGCATATGAATTAGGCAGTAAGGATACATCAGATGACCTGAATAACATGCATCAAACAACAACAGATATTTTTCAGGAAACATAATGAAAGTTGATTTAAGGATGACATGATCAATTATAAATGGTACAGCTGACGTCCTCTAAATTACTGGCCATGAATTATATTGCATTATCTACACTGAAATCAGAAAGCCTAAATCTCCATCATTCCACCTAGCACAAAATTTAAACAACTATATATTCTTGACACTGAAATTGGGAACTCTTAATCTCCATCATACCCCCTGGAGCAAATTTTAAACAACCACTGAAGCCTCCAGCCAGCAGAAAACTAGAACATAAAAATGCTTATGATATCTGGAAACTTCAATCATTAAGCAAGCAGTAAACAGATTAGCAACTAGTAAGAGTAGATAGTACAAACCTAAAGAACATGGAATTGACCAATGGAAGGTTCAAAAATAGCACCGGGCTGCTAAGAATATTGTGAACAAGAGGAAACCTGAAACCCACCTAGGTGGGTTGATGGATTTTCCAACTTCCCCTTACTTTTCGTTTTGCTGTTGTCTCAACTCATGATGTAACACATCGCCTGGCTATTCTGAGCCAAACTAAAGGTGGCACATGTTCCTACTCCATAGTTGAATATGCATCCAGACCAAGTAACCCATCCAACCATTCCACCAAATTATCCACACCAATAGCAGTATAACTACATCCAAAACACTGCAGCATAAAATCATTCCCCTGATTTCTCTACCCAATGCTAAGTAACATCTATAGCTATTCCCTGTAAAGAATTGAAATAGGGAAATTGTAGGGAAGAATGAGCATCTCAACTAATGCGTGTTTAGATTATTGCAAAGCTCTCACTACACCGCACACCAAGCGACAATGCTATCAGGCATCGATACCACATGCAACTATTAGATTAAATCCTCCAACAGCTCAATTCTCATCGGAAACGGATTCCATCCACCATCCACGTGATTAAAACCGAAAAACCAACGGCCAGAAAAATCCGATTTGGTGTGACTTTAGGCCGGAAAAGAGAATGGCCTCAAAAGAAAATTAGGGCTTTTCAGTTAAGTTAGAGACAGTGGAATTGAAACAGTGAACCAACAAGATCACGGCTACGCATACAAAATGAAAACAGAAAAAGCAAAACTGAGAGAATGTAATCCTACTGGGAATGAATAAGACGCGCGGGGATTAGTGCAAGGACAGATTAATAGAGAGAGAAGGCGTACCCGAAATCGGCGAGGGAAGGAAGAACTGAAGCTTTTCTCGTCTGGAATAGCGCTTTCCGGAAGAGGGTTTTGAGCTCGCCACTGCTCAGCTGGGTACAAATAAGATTGTGCTGGATTTTTCTGCGTCTTGTATTCTTCAAAAGTTTAGTGGGCCTATGTATAAGATAAAGCCACAAGAGTTCATACAAGAAAGTCCACTCGAAATTCTATAATGAGGTTTTAATTAGAAATTTAATAAAAAAAAAATTAGGATTATGACGGATCATTTAGATCATAGTGGTTAGTGGTATTGGAAGTTTGGAACTTTCGCAGCACAGTAGAATGGGGACGGGCGGTGAGCCGAAAGGCGAAGGAACGCCGATTTTCGCCCAAGCCAGACGCGAGGCGGACCACTGCGAAACCAAACACGGGGCCAGCTTGCGACACTGCACGCTGTGCAGCCGTGAGGCACGCGGATTCCGAGGGGGCTGGGTCCGTCGACAGCATATGCAAAAAAGCGTATGCTTGCAGTGGGACCCATTTACGACATGATTATGATTTTAAAATAAAATGATGAAGAAAAAAAGTGATATTTTATAATTTATTTAGATGAAAATACGTATTATACAAAAATATTTATTTTAATAAAATTTTATTTCATTATATTCCAATTTTGTTAAAAATATTTTAAAATGGTGTTTTAAAATTATTTTATGATTATATTAAACAATAAAATAATGTTAAAACGTCCTTCTAAATTATGTTTAATGATATGAGAATATAATTAATTAAATTTTATGAAAACAAATATTTTTATATAATACCTATCTTTCATCTAAATAAATTAGAAAATATCAATCGAACGGCCAAACGCGTGTCGCATGCCTTTTAGGTATGCTATCGACGGATCCAACATTTCTAATTCGTGTGCGATGTGAGCTTCACTGCTTGCTGTATCACAGGCTGACCTTGCGGATGGTCTCACAACTAATCCACCTCTGGTGCTTTTTAACGATACAGCACCCTCATGTTGGATGCATGAATTCTATTTCATAGTTCATGTATGTAGATTATAAACTAATTTCAAACATTTATTAAAATTATTGTTTGATTAGAAAGCATAATTACTCAGCACCAAGGGGGGAAATAGAGGACTCTAAATTGGTCCCATGTAGTTCTCTGTTATAGCATATATATATATATATATGGGAAATAATATAGTATAGCTGACAACACTAAATATGTCAATGTAGCTAGCGTAGATGTTGTTCAATAGCATGGGCATAATCTGGCCCGTAGATGGGAGCTGCGAGTGAGGAAGGGAGGAAAAAAAGCTTTTTTTTGCATATGAGGTCTTGAAATTCACATGCACATAAGGAAGGGCCTATCGCACATCTCCCCCTTGATGACCCATCTTCCTAACACAGAAAGACGGAACTCATCTCCCACATCTCTCCTAGGGACCCATCCTCCCGATGTAGAGAGGCGTGAACCCATCTCTCACATCTCCCCTGATGACCCATCTTCCCGATATAGAGGGGCATGAACCCATCTCCCGCATCTCCCTTGGCGACCCATTTTCCCGACGCATAGGGGGTGTGAATCAGCCTCCATGTGCACTAGAACTTTGACACTAATTCAGCAAATCAAATTGACATCTCATTGATTGAATTAGGAGCGTAACAAAAAACTCTTCCATTCATCGGCATCTCACTATTTAAGTAGCAGGAAATGATAGCTTGCATTTGGCTATTGCTGCATCATGTCAGATACTTGATTGATTTTAATTTTGGATGGTGCACTTTCAACTTTAGAGGAAGCTCTTACTAATAATATTTTTCTCTGCGTACAAGGTCAACTGAAAATTGCAGAATTTTGGATGGTTAGTACAATCCAACAAAAAGGCATATGCCAAGATGCAATTCAAGGAGGCATGGATAAGATGGAATTCACGAAGGTAGAGAGTAACATTAACAATCTCGTTTCTGAATATCAGCAATACCAAGATGCAACGGCTGATGAAGAAGAAGAATATGAGGAGGAGGAGGAGGAGCTTTAGGAGATGTGAGGCAATGGTCATGATGACAATAACTATGGCAGGCTGATGCTGTTAAAAAACTGCAACTTC
>JAYJMB010088034.1:0-20174 GCA_036873735.1 Pouteria campechiana
TTTGAAAATTTTGGTCAAATATAAAATCAATATGCTAAAAAGGATAAGAAATAAATCACACAACATAATTACATATGTATTTTTATAGAGGTTTAGTCCATAATAAGGTACTTACTCCTCTCTTTAAGTCAATCTCACCTGCTGCACACAGGTTCCACTAATCACTTGTAGGTATAACAAGCTTACCAACAAACTTTACACATTGATTTCCAAGCTCACCCACAAACTTTTACACATTGGTTTCCAAGGTCACAAACAAACTTATACATTTTGGTTCCAAAGTTTACCAGTAAACTTATACATCTTGGTTTCCAAATCTAACTAACAAACTTATACAAGATTAGCAAACCCCCTTGCTTGCTATCCCAAATAGTAATAGTTCTAAAATGCTTTTTACATAGGTTGATTTGTACAGAATTAAAGTGCAATAGAAGTAAATGTATTACAATAAATATAAAGAATTTCATACTCCCTTAAGCTGTTGTAGAGAATGATATTTGAATGCATATTGCTTTTTGGTATTATGGAGTTGGAAGAAAACTTAATGTCTAATTAAATGCTCTGTAAGCTCTTATGTGCCTAACTTGTCTAACTTTTTTTTTGAACAACCTCTCTTTATTCATGTAAAACTAAGATTGAAAATCTTTCTGTTTGAGAAGATGACGTTCATTAAATGTGAGCGAATTGATAAGATTTTTTGCCCGTTTGAAACAATCTCGCTGGTTCTTTAGTTTGAAGGCTTTTCTCCAATGTTCGGTCCAAAGTTAAGAGTTCAAACTTAAACCTTTTAGCTTGTGTCTATTTTCATTTAGCTATATTTGAATATGAGTTATTGTGTCTAGAGTTAAGATTTTGGACTGACTTGAATGGTTTAGTTGCAATAGTCTTCTTTCAGTTGTGTCTGAAAATGAATTGCTGAGTTTGGAGTTAAATTTTGGACTTAAAAATGGCGCAAATTGCTCTTGACCACACAACTAAACTCTAGCTAAATTCAGAGATGAGTTGACAAAGTCCAGAGTTAAATTTTGGATTGACCGACTCTAATAATGATAGTGTCTGTAGCTTGGTTCTAAGTCTAAACTAGCTTATGTAGTATTTAAGTTAGCTTCGTTGTTTGGATTGCTTTCGTAGTGACCAAACTTGGTTATTTTGTGTCCGAATTGGTTTTGCTATGTTCAAATTTGGTCACATAATGTCCGAACTTGCTTGGGTCTAGAACTTAGTTCCTTTTCTCCTTTTAAGACCTCATTTTTGTCTAAGCTTGGGCATCTATCTAATTTACTTTGGTAGTGATTTGAGACATTTTATGAAGATGTTTCAAACACCAATCTTCAAAGTTATAGTACCCTTCTTTCTCTTTTAAAGTGATTTGAGACATTTTATGAAGATGTTTCAAACACCAATCTTCAAGGTTTCAGTACCATTCTTTCTCTTTTAAAGCTTGTCTATGATGCCTGCCATGTTTTTTGAGCGTTTACATTTTCTTCCTTATAAATTTGTGAATCTTGTCTTTAATATGATCTTGTGTGCATTGTCCACATAAATTATTTTTTTGATTGATGTTCATTACTATACACTTCAGAAATACTAATTAGTAGCTTAAAATGTTCACTCATGTACTTTTGCTCATCATTAAAACTTAGTTATTTATACATATTTATCATTAAAATAAAAGTAAGAATAGCTCATAGCACATACACATAATATTTTTATAGTGGTTCGACCCTTCCTGGATTCCTACTTCTCTTAGTCAGTCTCCTTTACTGAACTCAAGTTCCACTAAAACACATATTGGTTTTACAAGTTCACCGACAACTTAACTAATTTTTCAAGCTCACCATAAACTTTTACATGTTGGTTTTCAAGCTCACCAACTAACTTATATACATTGATTTCCAAGTTCATCAACTAATTTGCTGATTTTTCAAAGCTAATTAGAAAGTTTTACAAACTGGTGGTTTCATAGAGCTTACCAACTAACTCACTTGTTTTTCCAAATGAAATGTACAAAATAATGCCTCTTACTTAGGCAGTCATGTACAAAAATTAAAAATTAATTAAATGAATAAAATATAAAATGAGATCAGATTCAAACTCCTTTTGCAGTTAACACAGATCTAGCTTTGAAGGCTTTAAATGCTTTTGGCAGTGTTGTAGCAGTTAGAGTTGAATGATTGAAAATTGTGAATGCGCTTCTTAGATCAAATGATTTTCATTGTATTCTCCATTATTTTTAAGTTTTGTCTTAATCTTCTATATATAGGCTTTGAAAAGATTTAACTGTTGCAACATTTGGCATCATTTTTAAATTAGTTAGGCAGAGTTGGTAATGACTTTCGCATTCTATTGGGGTCAAAAATTCTAAGTAAAGTACCCAGAACTTCTATTATTCAATCCACAACTTATCAAAACTTCTGAAGTGGATCTTCAGAATTTTTGTGATAAGTAAATTTTTGGCAGTATCCTCTTCAGATTTTCTGTGTATTGTTATATCATTCAAGAGTCATATTTTAAGGAGTAGTTTCTGATATACCTATGAAACTTAGATTTTGCTTTTATTATTCTTCATCAACCCATGCCTTCTTGAAAACTCCTCTGAGAATGCTTTTGAATTGCTTCTGTGCAACATATTAGCATTCTGAGTTACTTTTGTGTAGCGTGTTAGCATTTTGAGTAGCTTCTGTGATGCCAAAGTTTCTTCTAGCACAATTATATATGCCTTCTTCTAAGATAGTTTTGAATATTGAATGATACTTCTAAGGATCGATATTACTTCTAACATTTCTCTATCTTATTTCTAAAGATCTTCTAAGAATGTTTTGACTTCTGGATTAATTCTGTGCGCCTTAGTATTGCTTTTGTTTGTTCTTCTAAAGAATTTCTGAATGTGGAAAGATTTTCTGCTTTACTTTTGACTTGCTTCTCTAATTCTGAGAAAACTTCTATTTGTCTTCTGTTGTGCGATATTATAACATCCTAATTTTGAGGAAGTTCTAATCTGCTTCTGGTATAGTTTTGAGTTATGCTTGGTAACTTCCGAGTGCTTTTGAGTTTCATATTTTGTTTCTGATATTGTTATGAAGTACTTCTGAGTAACTTCTTATTTGATTTTTGATTTCTTCTTAACTTCTAACTTTCGTGGCAAGTCTCTAAATAGATTTTGATTTACTTCATAATTTTTGAATGACCTTTTATTTGAGCATTCCTTTTGTATATCTTCCTTTGAAGGGTTAATGTAATAAATTTACAATTAACACCTTTTATTTTTTATAGTTACTTTCGTTAATCTTTTTTGATATTTAATGTTGCATCACTTTGCAAGTAATCTATTAGTACTTTAATTCTTAACTCATTTGTTTGTTCATCATCAAAACTAAGTTGTTTAAATCTTATTCATCATCAAAATCAAGCTTAGTAAAGGGGTTAGACTTAACATTCTCCCCCATTTTGATGATGGCAAAACATTTGAGTGATAAATCTTTCAAATTTTTTTTTTCAGATTATGCGATTTATGCAATGTGCTTTTCTTTGCTTAGTGAGACTCCCCTTGCATTGGTGAGCTCTGCCTGAATGTATGTACCCTGAATGTAATTAGTTTTATTTTTCTCATTTCTCTCTTCTCTTATTTTTCTCCCTCTTTTTGTCATAATAAAAAAGAATTAAACAAAAAGGAATAAGAAAGACATTGTATTAAAATGATAAAACATATATACATCAAATTGATAGTTAAATTACACAGCAAGAGTAAGTGAGATACATCAGAACAAAAAGAGATACATCATTGCAGATTAAGATACAACAAAAAAAGCATAGCACAATGAAGTAACATCACATGAAATAGTGAATGTAGCTAGAAAAGGAAGATGTGATTAAATATAACAGTAAGTTAGGTTCTTGATTTTCTAGTGTAGGTTAGAAAAAAGAAGTGTGGTTCTTCAAAAGGAGGAGGAGGTATGGTCGTGGAGGTTGGTTTTTGAGTGGGTTATCTAGGAGATGACCTAGGTTTGGATATAGCCTTTTTAATTTGGAGAGGAGGAGGTGGGGGAATAAAAGTGGGATCTTTGGAAGTGGTAGTGGGTGGTTCTTGGGTTAAAAAGGGGCTTTTGTAGGTTAAAACATAAATGATATTAATATGGTCTTTAAAGGTGGGGATTGCTTCTTAAGAATGACTTTAGTGTTGGCATTCATTCTAGCTATGTTTTCTACATAAAGAATAGTATAGTGAGGAGGAGAAACATTTTTGTGAACTGTGAGAGGTGAAATTCTAGGTTTCCACTTTGGTTTTATTTGAATAGTTTATTTTATGGGAACAAAGGGTAGTTTTTTGGATGTTCTTGGTTTTGGAGAAGGTAAGGTTGTTGGTTTTGTAGTTATTTTTAAAGAAGGTGATGTTTTTGGTTTTGGTGGTTTGTAATAACATACTCATATTTTGTGAAGAAGTGAAGAATTAACAAGCTTTGGATAAGGAAGAGGAAGATTATCAATAATAGCTTGTAGATTAGCTTCGGAATAGAATGAAAACTCTTTCTTAGTTATGAAAGTGATATTGAGAGGACTTGAGGGAGATGAAAATATTATTCTAGAAGGCCTTAATGCTGGAAGCATCTGACGAAGTTTCTTAGTATACTAAGGGATGTTGATTTTATGGCCTTTGGGTGTAGAGATAAGTTGAATTCTGGAAAAAGCAATCTGATTAGTGATTTGTGAAAATGAAAGTGCGGAAGGATGGATAATAAGGTTGTGGGATAGAAACATTTTGGAAATGACAGAATTGATTTCTCATTGAGCTTTGAATTCAAAATATTTGAGTTTGATTGGATGAAAAATGCGAGGAAGAATATCACAATTTTCATCCTCTGGCTTTTGAGGAGGTAGTGGAGGAGTTGGCGCTCTCTTCCTTAGATGTGGAGGAATCTCTTCAATTAGGGTTAGAATAATTTCTCCGGACAGAATGAGATAATAATAAGTCCAATCCAACCAGACTATTAGTGCTACGGGAAGGAAATAAAATCTAGGAAGTGGTATATGATGGGATATTATCCATGTCTAATAATAGCTCTATAGAGATTTGAAAGATAATCTTCTGGCAGATTGGGCAATGGTTCAATAGGTATGAATTTTGGGAAGACTAAAGAGGGTTATGTTTATGTGAGAGTTTGAATGATGACTTCAGATTGTTCAGCCTAAGGCTGGAGAACTTCTAGAGGTGTGAAATGGAAGATGATTAATGTGCAGGAAAATGAATGAGTGAAGGGGATTCGTAATGTTCTTGGTGAGAGAGTGGGTAGGATAGTGAATGTTGGGCTTTGATAGGTTCAATTTGAGTACTCAGTGTATCTTGCGAGCTAGTGATTCCCAAATTGGATCCATCTTTTGGTTGAGATTTGAATTTTGGGTTTCAAGTTGGTTATCCTTGTAAGGATGGGTAGTAGTTAGGTTGAAAGAATGGTGTCAACATTTTGTGGAACTGAGTAGGTGAGTTGTTGAGATTGAGGAATGAAAGACTTTTGTTGAGTTTGGATAGGTCTAGAGGGTACTGCTGTTATATTTTTCTCTTTATCTTCTTGTTTTGTGTCTTCTTCATTTCCTCTTGTGGCTTCTTCTCTTATATTTGTTGCTTCTTCTATAGTCTCTCGCTTGTTTCTTCTTTCTTCTCCATTTTTTCTTCTCTTTACTTGTTTTTCTTTTCTTGGCTTCTGAGAAATCCAACCTTGTGGAGTTAATTTGAAGCTTATTCTCTTCAAAGTATCTCTGCGTATTGCTTCTCTTGCCATGAATTCTTCTCCATCTTTTTCTAGAGAGATCAATGTTGGCTATCCTCAGAAATTTTCTCATTATTATCCCATAGGAAGATAATACTTGGTAGATGTCTTCACCAAGTATAGTTGATCAGTAATTATTTGACTAAGATCTATTCTCTTCCTATGCTTCATAGCCCATAAGATCTTGGCTTTCTTCTCAAAAATCTAATTTTTGCCTCTTGATTTTGGGTATATGTTGTTGAAGATCAACATATTAGTAAGCTTGAGATCTAAAAATAGCCTAGTGTTGGTCCCATATAATAGATAACTCAAGAGGGGAGAGGTGAATTGAGCCTATAAAAATTATGGCCAACTAAAAATTAATGAGCTAATCAGAAGTTGACATGCAGCATATATGCAATTTCCATATTTGTTGGGTTTGGTTATAGTGGCTGCTTCACTTCCAAGTTTAACTTCTCTTAGCTATACTTATTTCAAATAAGTGATTGTGTGAGTAGTGATATGTGAAATGTGATAATGAAACAACTATAAATAAAGTAACATAATCAAGATGTCAACATACATAACAATTTTTATAGTGGTTCAGGAACCTCATCATTTCATCCAGTCTTTCAAGAGCACACACTCATTGTGCCTTGAGTTCCACCATATCCCATATAATGAAAATACAAAAGTACTCTCAACACTTCTTCTAAAATCTAGCTCTATGGGGCTTCCTAACTCTCTTTCAGATTCCAGCTCCAAAAGGTATAAACATAGTGCTCCCAACACTCTTCTAGTTTCACAAGGTCACTAGGAAACTCATTGGTTTCTAAGATCACTAGCAAACTTGTTGGCTTTTCAGAGCTCACCAACAACTTATACAATATGATTTTCTTGAGCTCACTACCAACTCATATAGCTAATTAATAACACTCATTTTGCACATTACGTTGCCTCTTTTGTTAGGCTGATTGGTATATAGTTTGAGCACATATAAAATGACATCTTGTTGAAGCTTATTAGATATCAATATTCAAGATATATGATTAAGATAGAACTTTTTGGTTCATTGTCTATCAACTTAATGGAGATTGAATATCTAAGAGGAAGTATAGTCTGATTGAAAGATGTCACTTATTTAAGTTCTGTTCTTATTTTTCTCTCAGCTTCCTCAAGCTTCTTCGTTAACATTGCACTACCTTTATATTACTTTAGAAATTTCTACCTGTTGGAGGTAGTTGGCTTTCTTTGAATGTTGAAGACTGTTCTGATTTCTCCCATTGAAAAATTGTCTTCTTGATAAACTTGTTTATAGCTAGAAAGCCTATAGTGTCGTTCTTGAAGAAGATGCCTTTTTTGATTTTAGCAAATATTGGATAAAGAATTTTTTGCTTGACTGACTCTTTCATTATTTTGAAAAGATGCCCATTAAGCCTAAAGGGATGTAGTCTCTGAAAATTGTCACCTTTATCAAAGTGTAGATTGCTTTCCTTTGAATTTCTTTCCATCTTCAGTTAAGCTTGAATTTTTTCAGTCTTTGTAATAGAATTTGCTTCAAATAAGATTTTGGTCGGAGAGTGCAATCAGTGATGTCTGGTACATGTGGCTTCTACTCTTCATGATATGCCATATTTTATCTGAGGACTTTGTCTGATCAAGTCTTGGATTTGTCTCTTATAAGTAATAGACAAAGTGACTTTGAATAGATCCACATAATAGACAACTTCATCTTTGTAATTTTGTTAGTGTTAGAGATAGTTGCCGTATTTTACTTTATTTTCTAGTTTATCTGCTATAAGTAACAGATGAATTGAAGAAGCTCAGATGAAGTTCTTCTCTTTACTGCTCATTAGAAGTTCTCTTAGCAAATGAAGTTTGTTTTCACCAAACGAAGTAACTTTGTTTGTTGGTTTGTCTTTAGTAAGTAATAGATGACCTTCGTAGCACGCATAAAGCTTCTTCACAGCAAATGAAGTGATTTTCACCAAACGAAGTAGCTTTGTCTGTTGTAAGTAGTAGACGACTCTTCTTGACGCAAACAAGGCTCCTTCTTGATAAACAAAATGACTTTGTTTGTTATTTGTCTATTGAAATCTGCAGACGAAGTTGTAGGCTGTAGACAAAGTCTTCCAAGTGGTTCAATTGTTATAATTGATAGACGAAGTTATAACATGCAGACAAATCCTCTTTCTAGTCATTCATATGATGGCTTATCTATTAGAAGTGACAGACTAATCGTTGAGGTATAAACTGTTAGTATTATTGTATATGATTTTGATGATAACAAAACTTGTATTAAGATAAGAAATATGTATACTTGAATCTCTAACAATCATATGCACAGTTATGAATTAATAAATGTTAATTAACATGAACACATAACTATTAATTTTTAATTATACAAGCATACAATCTTTATTTTATGGTGCACATAATATTAATTATTCCTTATTGCATAAATTTATTAAATTATACTGAGTACTATAATTACTTAAGCTTTCAAATTATGTACTTAATAAAGATGTATGTTATCCATGCTTTACAACGTTATTAAATCATATAAGGATAAAATATAATTTATTATTATATACGAAAGCTAACAACATAGCATGTATAGAAAAGTTCAAATATAGAATTATGATCATCTGCAACAAACTGACACAACTATCCACTATATTTCAAAGAGGCTGAACTGATGAAAATGTCGAAGAAAAAGAAGAAGAAAACATAAGGTTTAGAGAAAAGTAACAAGAAAAGTTGCATTGTCTAAGAGAAGTTTTCATGAATAAAGCAATAGAGAAAACAAAGCTTCAAAGATGCGCTACAACGAGTCTGCGTTGTCTGTTAACCACAACAAGAAATTTTCACAGACAAATGCAAGATAAAAGTAGTTGAAGAAGAAGCCATGGTCGAAGAGCATAAAGTTATTCGAGAAATTCAAACTATCTACAATGACCAGATAAGTTTTTTTGAAATAAAGAAAGAAGAAGAAGCTCCATCAAATACTCACACAAAGGGAGAAAGAAGAAATTGTCGATCAGACAATCATACACAAAGAGTTAAAAAAATGGATTAGTCTGAGGACAAAAAGGCAATATGAACAGATAAAAGAGTGCAACTTCATCTAAGCCAAGATAGACAAATGAAAATTGAAGAGAGAAAGAAGTTGCAAGAACAAACCTCTTTTGTTGCTCAATGTGTGTAGAACAATCGAAGAACTTCACTTTGTCTATGGATCAAATTTGTCTATTACTTACTATAGACAAAGCATTAGCCAAAGAGGAAGATGAAGTAGAAGCTGCATAGTGAGTATAGGTGAAGCTAAATACACAAAGAGCTGCTTGGACCAAAAAGGAAAATCAATAGAAAAAGGCACGTTCATCTACAAACTTAAAATAGAAAAATTTATACGACGTACAAAATACTTCATCCAAGACAAAGCATAATGAAGTTTGTCTATTATTTACGAGCAAGACAAAGCAAACTTTGTCTACTCAAGCAAGACAAAACAAACTTTGTTTGTCACCTCCAACAAACAAATGAAGAACAAAGGAAGAATATCACACTTCATTTATTCATATAGACAAAGGAAAATTTGTTAATCAGCCAGTTCAATTTCATCTACACCACCCAAATTTTGTCTAAAATTTACAATAGACAAAGCATATCCTTGAAGGATCGATCAATAGACAAATCTCCTGGAGGAATTCATGCAGACAGAGTAGAGTTTATCTATCAGTTAGTTCAACTTCATTTGCGACATTCAAAGTTTATCTGCTACTCATAACAGACAAATCACTCTTGTGGAAGTTCACGGACAGACAAACCTATGGAAGAATCCATTTGTAACTTATGACAGACAAATGCAGATAGAGAGAGGTCATGACTTGTCAGAGGAAAATTGATTTATGTAACTAGAATTCAAATGGAATCTGCACTTGTGTTGTCATTGTGTAGACTTATATCAATCACCATTTCTAGTAATAAGCGGTGCTGTAGGTTTTTCAAGTTGTGACAAGTCAAATAAGGAACACCTTTTAACATGATTCATCTTCCTCTTTGAACGACGATGTAGTAGCTCGAGATAGATCAGAAAGGCATGGACTTCAATGACAGAAATCTTAATGGTCTTATTCATTTAATGGTGCTTTCATTTCTGTATTCAAAGAAACCCATCTTCTCTAATAGTTAGAATTTATGAAGAAGATATTTATGGAGACAAGGTGGAATGATACTAGCAGGTGAAGGAATACTTTTCAAAAGTGCTTAACCTTATGCAAATCCTTCCACCTAAGGCCAAGAGCTTAAATCTCCAGTTATCTATCCCTGAGCTTAAACCTTCATATTCTTAATGGCCATTGTTTTTACATTATGGGAAGATCCCTTTGTATTACTAGAGCTTTAAAAGATTTCATCTTCTCCTATGCTCCATTGTAACAATTTGTAAAGTGTATTAGTTTTCTAGTTAATCTGAAAACTAAAGTGTTATTGGTGATCTCTAGAAAATCAACAAGTTTTCTGGTGATCTTTGAAACTAGTGAGTTTCCTAGTGAGCTCATGAACAAGAAGAGTGCTGGGAGCACTATATTTATGCCCCTAGGAGCTAGAATTTAGAAGAGTGTTGAGAACATTGTTTATGCCCCCTAGAGTTGGAATCTATAAGAGTGCTGGGAGTACTATTTTATTTTCATTATATGGGATATAGTGGAACCTAAGGCATAATGAGTGTGTGCCCTTGGAAGAGTGTATGTAGGGATGGGGTTCCTGAACTCTTATAAAAATTGTGTTGCTTGTGTGTTTGTGTGTGTATATTTGTTTATTTACTTTATCCTTCATGAACTTTACAGTTTTATTTTTCACTTTATATCACACCACATATAAGCACGAAAAGAAGGAAATGGTCTAATAGGCGTTAAGCAATGAATTTTTATTACCCAATTAACCCCTCCCCTCTTGGGTATAGCCATCTTATGGGAAACAACATAGATGACTCATTTATTCAATAGTTATCTGATGGTTTATCTTTTATAAGTGGTAGACAACTCTTGTAGATGAAGATAACAGACAAAGTCTTCTTCTGTAGCTGTTGTGTCATCATCTTCTATATTTTCTATAGAGAGTTGCAGAAAAGTTCCTTGATCTTCTTTAATTTCAAGTAGACTTTATATTGAAGACAAGTGCTTAAATAATTTGCCTTCACTTTAGGTCTTCATTTGTTTATTTTCAGCTCAGTTTCATATTTGCTTCTGCAAATTGTATTCATCTTTGTGTTGCGGATAATTATTGATTATAAGCGATTTATCTGACTTGTTTATGGAATAACTTGTCTGAATCTTTCTTAGATAGATGCTCTTAGATACTGACTTTATCTATAGAAGATTTATTTGATCACTCATTGAGGCTTGAACGTCATGGCTATGGATATATTTGATGACTTCTTTTCAAAGTTTTAGTGTCATTCTATCTCCTTTAGTAGATTTTGCTTATTAATGTTTTCCTTTGTGTTTGTTGTCCACTATATTTGAGTTGCTTTCATATATGTTTATATTTGTAACTGCAATGCTTGATAACACAACTATTAATATTATAATAGTTTACTCATATATTATTGCTCATTATCAAAACTTAACTATTTGCCATATGCACCATTTGGTTTAACAACTAATTTTGGCAGATGACCAATCTATTTCTTGTTTTCTATCTCAAGAAATCGAATGCATTTCTTATACTCTCTAGATATAGGTTTATGTCAGTCTTTCCAATCCATGATTTTCTGGTGTTGTAGTTGAAGTTGGTGACTAGGGCTTAAACCATTCTTGTGTAGGACTTATCCTTATAGCTCATGAAAATTTTTCAGTCATGGAACTTAATCCAATTTGCCACCCCTAGATTTAGGCTTTTTTATCCGAACACTTCGCAGTCAAAGACTCTTCCTTGTAGAATCTTTCTTCCTTCAAAATATTTAATGAACTTATTGTGAGTTGAAGAGTTGTTATTGAAGATTACCTTTAGAATGTAATCTTTTGTTATTCTTTTTTCCCTTAGAGTTTCTTCTTCTGAACTCTCTCTTTTTCTCATCTCAGAATCTGAAGATGAGATTTTAGCTCGCTTACTCACTCTCTTTGTCCTTGCTATTTGTAGTAGCTAGAAGAATTTTTGGCTTAGGGTTTTGAAGGAAAAGTTCTTCAGAAATTCGAAGAATGACAAATCTCTGGGCATGAATCGAAATGAGCGCGATTTGGAGGAGCAAAAATACAGATAATGAGAAAATTTGAATCACCTTTTTTGAAGAAGGGACATAGAGTTAGAAAACAAGTGTGCAGAGTTTCTAACGTTAGGGTTTTTGTAGCGGACAAAACTTTTGATACACTTTATTAGAGATTTTGGGCGGATCAGACGTTAATCGGATCTTCTATGCTAATAACCTCAAAAGTTCTGAGGGATGTCTGCAGAAGAAACTTTTAAAAGCATAAGTTCTAGGGCAATTAAGCTGTGAGCCAGAAGTTCTAAGTGGGTATCGCAGAACTTATATGATGAATGATAATAGTTTTGAGATTATATCAAAACTTTTGTGTTACTTCTGAAAGATTCTGAATGTTCTATTAGAATTTTTGAGTCATTTTGACACATTTTTAATTATGTACTAGAGTTTCTAACTTGCTTCTAAAGCAATTGTTGGCATATTAATCCACTAAAGCTAAAAACTACTGAAATTTTGCTTTCATTTGAGGTAAATATTAATCCACTCCAGCGAGCCGCGCAACCAAGGTAAATAGAAAACTCTAGTGCCAACGTGTCATGCAGCTAAGGAAGCTTAACTAGAACGTAAACTCTTTATCAGCAAAGATATCCCTCTCTCTCTCTCTCTCGATGTTAGAAGCAGGGAGCAGTAGACTGGCGTGCATGATTACTTGTTAGGCACGCAAGACCAACAGCAATGGCTTCCCTGGACACTAATCGGATGATCAACACATCATGCAAGGCATGCTGATTCAAGGGCCGCTGTCATGTAATGGCCAGACTTGGAGCATCGACAGAAGACAAGAAGTCATCAACAACTGGGAAGTTGGATGGTGATAGGCAACATCATCAGCAGCAGAGGCAGCATGCAGGCATCAACAGATGAATTTTTTAGTAGCTCTGCAAAATCCTTCCTAGTCAGAAATGAAGGCAACAGGGATGAATGACGATGGGCAACTATGTCGGTAGATGGAGAGAAGATAGCAAGAAGTCGACAGCTGCTTGGGGAAAATCTGACCGAAAACGAAAGCAGCTGTGACGACAGCGCAAGGGGCCAGCAGTAACCGGTGTCAACAGCAATGGCAGATGGGTTTTTTGGCTCCCCTGTTGATTTTTTGGTGAACAGGATCAAGAATCTAGCATACTAGAGGTTGTGTTGGAGTCAGAAAAGGGACAAAGAATATTGTCCATCTGATGGCCGGATGGCAGTAGATCTAGATCAACGACGACGAGGAAAAAATTGACCGCAACTCCGTTCCACATTTTTTGGCTACCGGAAGGGGGGATCTAGCACAGCACCACCAGCACTAGAGTTCGAATAGCAACGCTGAGTTTCTGATCAGAGTAAATTAATCGTCGGATGGTAGACATCGTTGGTAGCAAAGAAACTGCAATGGCAGTTGGAGCTCGTCTTCAAAGAAGAAGATAATGGGTTGTTCTACACTTCTTCAAATTTTTCGGGGACTGGAGGCAAAGATCTGGTGGGGGGAAGATTCATTGAAAATCAGGATATTAGTGAAGATGTTCTGGTCGACGGAGATCAATCGTCCAACGGTCAGACAGTTTGGCGATGCCTGAGTGACATGTTGAGCAGATGGGACTGGCTGGTTCGCCGTAGGAGCAACAGTTAGGTGCAAATTCATGGATGGCCATTGCTACCTTAGCCCAACACCCTATGCTCAGATCTTGCATGACCTTCTATTTCTTTATAGAGGATGCTGGGTTGTTTGTGGATGACTTGATTGATGCCAGATTTCAGGTGGGCTCCGCCGTCATCGACCTATACAAGAGAGGCACTGCTCTGGTCAAAGCAGACATGATGTGGCATGCAGGTGGGATGGGCTGTTGAAGGTTGATGTGCTTGCCCCTAGAGGCTAAAAACCTATAAATACCCCCTCTCTTGGCCTTGAAGAGAGAATTTTTGAAGAAGGAGCTTGGAGGAGTCTTCAAGAGGTAGGTGCCTCCCTTAACACTAGTAGCCTTTGGCAACTGGTAATTTCTCTAGTGCCCAAAGGCACTCTACCATGACCCCACCATGGTACACACATGGGTCCCACCCATGCTATGGTAATAGTGGGTCCCATATGATTAGTGGATAGTAAAATAATGTTGTATTAGATATTTAAAATATATTAAACCCTGATTAAATATTAATTAAACTCCTTCAATGGCAGAGTTACTTTGTAAATGCCTCATAAATCAGAAACTAATGACATTGTCTTAAATAAATTAAGAACTATCATTTAGCACTAATCACTATCATTAGTGCTAATTATGATTAGGCTTAATTAACTCAAAGTGTAATTAGGTTATTCATGCAACTTGGATCTTTGATCTCTCATAGTATAAATAGCAAAGATCGCCCAATTATAATTTTTCATGGGATATTGGAAAACACCACTCAGCAACCCCTTCAAAAGCCTAAGTCTAGGATCGAGTCATGAATCACCAAGTCAAACCTTAGCAAACATTATTTACCAACTTATTTAAAAGCCTAAGTCTAGGACCGAATTATAGAGTGATGACTCACTAAGTCAAACCTTATCTAAATCACTTCAAATGAGCTAAACCAAGTTTACCTGGCCCACTCTTCCTTAGCTTCTCATGGGCAATTGAGAGAGCCGAGCTAAACCTAATTAACCTCTTCTCATGGGCAATTGAGAGAGCCAAGCTAAACTTAGTTAACCTAGCCCATTCTTCTTAAGCTTCTTATGGGCAATGAGAGAAAGCCGAATTAAACCTAGGACACTTATTTTCTTCTGGTCTCTTTTAGGTTTAAACACAATAGAGATCATCCAGTCCCGAGTCCTTCCAGGATATACCGATTGGCTCATAAACCACCCACTATATCTATGGTTTCTTACAGTCTAAATAGTAGAAATCACCGGGTCTTGATTTTGGATCAAAATGCTCATTCATTAGGTTGACCCAGTGTCTTGCAACCTAGTCTAGAGTTGTATCATCCTATTGGCCCATTGACTTGAGGCGATCTCCTAAATATCAAGTCATTGCAATGTGCTTGGCGATCCCAAAGACAACACACATTCATTTTGAGAGTGTGTGTGTGTGTGTGTGTTATTTTTAGGTTTCTAGGATGTATTGTATTTTTTCCTTTTATTCAAGGGTTTTCTCCCATTGTGGAGATATAATTAGGACTACTTGTAGTCTAGGATGTGAATATATAGTTTTTTGATGTACACAGCAAGTGTAATCAATTAAGGACAATGAATAAAAATGAAAATTGTCTGATTCATTATGACTAATTTTCATATTGTTCCATTTTTGTTTTTCCTCTTTTTGTACTTTTTACAATAGTTTAATTAACATTTAGGCATCTTAATGTGATCAATAATATTATATTTGGATTAAATCATATAATATGCATTTCATACGCATAGATTTAGTACACCAAATTATCTCCTAATTTTATGGAATCTATCTTCTGGAAGGGGTTTTGTAAAGATGTCTGCTAACTGATTTTTAGTTAGTTCGTATTCTAAACCGATGTCATAATTTTGTACATGATCTCTAATTAAGTGATGTTTGACCTCTATGTGTTTAGTTTTGGAATGTAATACTGGATTCTTTGTCAGATTTATTACACTAGTATTGTCACATCTAATAAGAGTATCAACACATTTCAAACCATAATCATTCAGTTATTGTTTTATCTACAAAATCTATGCACAATAACTACCTATAGCTACATATTTAGCTTTAGCAATAGATAGAGCAACGAATATGTTTTTTTTGGAAAACTATGAAATGATCATACTTCTAAGAAACTAACATGATCCTGAGGTATTCTTCTTATCTACCTTGTATACTGCAAAATTTGAGTTAGAGTACCCAACTAATTCAAAGTTTGAACCTTTTGGATACCATAATCCAAGATTTGAAGTATCTAAAAGGTCTCTAAATATTCTTTTAACAATAATTAGATGTGATTCTTTAGGATCTGACTGGAATTGTGCACACATGTAGACATTGAATATAATATTTGGTCTACTTGCAGTTAAATATAAAAGAGATCCGATCATGCTTCTTTAAAGTTTTTGACAGATTGATTTACCTTTTTCATCCTTATCCATTTTAATGGATGTGCTCATTGGTGTGGCTAATGGTTTTTCTTCTTCCAAAATCCAATTTCTTAAGTAATTCTTTGGTGTCTTTTGCTTGGTGGATAAAGGTTCCTTCCTTCATTTGTTTTACTGGAAGTCCCAGAAAGAAGCTCATCTCATCCATTAAACTCATCTCAAATTCTCCCTGCATTACTTTGGAGAAATCTCGACATAATTTATCACTAGTTGTACCAAATATAATATCATCTACATAGATTTGAACAATTAGCATATTACTTTTGTCATTAAATTCTTTTTCTATTAAGAATTTACTTAATCTCTCATACTATGCTCTAAGAACTTGTTTAATCCATAGAAAGCTTTATTGAGTTTGAAAATATGGTTTGGGTCATAAGGATCTTCAAACCCAGGAGATTGCAAAAACCTCTTTATTAATGAAACCATTCAGAAATGCACTTCTAACATCCATTTGATAAGCTTGAAATCCATAAAAGATGCAAATGCTAGTAATATTCTAATAGATTTAATTATGGTAATAGAAGTGTATGATTCTTCAAAGTCTATTCATTCCTTTTGATAGTATCCTTTTACTGCTAATTTTTCTTTATTTCTTATTACTTTACCAGATTCATTTAATTTGTTCCTAAAAACCCATTTAGTTCCTATAACAGATTGATGGTTGGGCCTTGGAACATTATTACATTTGAATTGATCCAATTCTTCTTGCATAACTATAATCCAGATTTTATCTTCTAAAGCTTGATCTATGCAAGTTGGTTCTAGTTGAGAAATGAAAGAAAAATTATCACATATTTGATGATATGGAGATCTAGTTCTCACTCTATAATAAATATTTTCAATTACTTGGCATTCAGAATGATCATGCATGAATCTTCAATATTTGGGAAAGGAATTATTACCTTCATTAGTTACCTCATTAATGGATGGTCCATTATTTATTTCTTTTTTTATGTTTTTAATTGTGAAGAATCTTTGTCTTCATCTTGTATCTTTATTTTCTCCATATATGTCATGAGTTCTTTTGTCTCATCATCAAAATTACTTATTTTTCTAGAAGGGTTAGTACTTTCATCAAATTTTACATGAATGAATTCCTCTATAGTTTTATTTTTGGATTGTAGACTTTAAATGTCTTGCTAACAATAGAATAACCAAGGAAATGCCTTCATTAGAATTGCTATCAAATTTGTTATGGTTTTTTTTCCCATTGTAAAGAATAAAACATTTGCAACCAAAATTATGAAAATAAGAAATGTTTGGTTTTTAGCCATAATATAGTTCAAATGAAGTTTTGTTGAGTATTGATCCAACAAAGATTTTGTTAATAATGTAGTATGAAGTATTCATTACTTCAGTCCAAAAATTTTGAGGAAAGTCATATTCACTCAACATTGTCCTTGCCATTTTTTGTAAGGATCTATTTTTCCTTTAACTACTCCATTTTGCTGAGGTTTTCTTGGTGCAGAGAATGTGTGCAAAATTCCATTGCTTTCATAAGAAGTAGTGAATTTCTGGTTCTCAAATTCTCCACCATGATCACTTCTTATGACTACTATATGAAAATCTTGTTTATTCTGTACATGCTTAGTAAATATTTCAAAGAATGAAAAAGTCTCATCTTTAGATGCAAGAAACATTATACAGGAGAATTGAAAATAGTCATCCACAATGACATACGCATAATGTTTCTCTCCAAGACTTCTAGCTCTTGTTGGTCCAATAAGATCCATGTGTAGCAATTGCAGTAGTTTGGTTGTGTATACTTCTTTATTAGATTTGAATGATTCTTTAACTTGCTTTCCTTTTAAATGAGCATTACACAATTCATTTTAGTCAAATTTTAGTTTGGGTAAGCCAATAACAAGATCTTTGTTGTATAGTTTCTTAATCATGAACTTGTTGGCATGTCCTAGTCTTTTATGCCATAACAAAGATTCTTCATTATTCACAATAAGACATTTAACTTGGATGTCACTCAAATCTACTAAATACACATTTTCACATCTTTTACCAAGTTCTACAACTAAATTTGAACTATATATTACAAAACATATATGTGATTCAAATACAACCTTGTAACCATTATCACAAAATTAACTAACACTTAAAAGATTCTATTTTAATCATAGTAAAAGATTTGAAATATTAATAGATGGAGGTTGGTTGATCTTACAAATCTCAACCACTCTACTTTTTTTATTATCTCTAAAGGTAATTGTCCTTTCATTTTTAGTTTTTAATTATGTGAACAACTCCTTCTCCCTTGTGATGAGTCTTAAGTAACCACTATCAATATACCATTTGCTACTCTATATGGCTGTTAAGTATAGTTGTAATAATAAGGTTAAGCTATAATTTTTGGTACCCATTTATGAATGGGCCTAAGTGGGTTAATACTGAAATATTTTGGCACTTATTGCTTTTTAGATGCTACTAATTTATTATCTGTAGATATTGATGCATTTATATACTAGCAACAGTTTTTAGTGCCCAAATTTGGTTCTATTTGGATTCTAATTTCTTTCCATAATTGTTACTTTTTTTCTTTTGTTTTCTCTACTTTTCTTCTATGTCTTTAGTTTAAATAATGTAAAAGTCAATATTTTTCTAAGAAAATGATTTTCTGCTATTGTTTGTTCAAGTTCTATGTTAAGGTTTTGGTTAGTTTTGAGCTGAGTATTTTCTTATCTTAACTTAGAACATTCATAGATTATTCTTTCTAGTTCTCTTTTTATTTCTTTGCATTTAAATTTTAAAGTTTTAAAGTCTAAATATAACTCATCTAATAATTCTTCTAAATAAGAAGTTTCAGTTTTCAAATTTACCTTATCTTCATGGATAACCATAAAGCTTATTCTTGTATGATGCTCCTCCTGGTTTCTTTCTTTTGAGTTAAGTGAATTGAATTGAGCTTCATTTTCTTCTTCTATTTTACTCAAGCTTTCTTGCATCATATTCTCTAGCATTTTCCATGCAGCCATTTCTTTCTTCTTCTTTTCAAATTTCCTGTTGTTAGAAATATTCTTTTTGTCAAAGTAGAAAGTACACCTTTTCTTCTTGTTTTCTTGCTTTTTGTCTAGTTTTAGACAGTCAAATCTCATGTGTATAGACTTATTGCAGTTATAACATATTGGAATCTCCTTTTTCTTTTCTTTGCTCTTGTTGTTGTTTTTGGAGTTATTTCCAAATTTCTTCTTTCTACTCATATTTTTGAATCTTTTAGTTGTCATTATCATATCCTCATCATCTTCACTCGTTGAGGCTTCTTCTAAAGATTCTTCATTTTCTGATTTAGCTCGTAAAGCAATCTTCTTACCTTTGAATTCATCTAGAACCTTTTGTTTCATTAAGACTTCATGGGTCATAAGTGATCCTATGAGTTCTCCCATAATTATTTTATCTAGATCCTTTGCTTCCTAGATAATAGTCACTTTAGGCATCAAATTTAGGTAGAGATCTCAAGATCTTTTTAACTTACTTGGGTACTTCATATTTCTCTTCCAAGTTTTTCAGTCCATTGGTGATTTTCTAAAACTTTCCAAACATTTTAGAAATGGTTTCTGATTCTTTCATAGAGAAGGCTTTATATTCTTACACTAGAATATTAATCTTAGATTCTTTTATTTGATTTGTACCTTCATGTGATACCTGAATTTTATCCTAGATTTCCTTGGTTGAGTCACAGGCGAAAATCTTTTCAAATTCAGATGAAGATAATGCACAGTAGAGATAATTTTTTTACCTTAGCATCATGTTCTACTATTTGAATATCTTCTTGTGTATATTAATCTTCTATGTTTATAACTTTTTTCTATTCTTAAACACAAGCCACAACTGGTAATCTGTGGCTATTAAGAAATTTTGCATCCTCATCTTCTAATACCCATAATTGGTTCCATCTAAAAGTGGAGGTCTGAAAGTGAATTATCCTTTAGCAGATGTGTTGTAGAACATACTGACCATTTGAATCTCTGAATCTCTTCATAAGTTAATATACTGATAATTGAAATTTAACTATTGAAACCTGCTCTGATAGCATTTGTTGGTCCCTAACTGGATGGTAGCTCAAGAGAGGGAAGGGGGAGGT
>JAYJMB010088035.1:0-20174 GCA_036873735.1 Pouteria campechiana
TTTTGCCATTCCCTGTGGGATCGACCCTTGCATAAAGCACACTAGACTATACATCGACCGTGCACTTGCGAGGTATTGAAACAAGTCTATATATCGAAAGCACATGAGTACAAATGTCATATTTATGCAAGTCACATGAATCAATTATCCTTGAACAAATAGGGGTGCAACTCAAGCTATTCAGGAATAGGTTAAGGTTAACTCTGACCCTAACCTAAGGTCTAAAACATCAACCCTTAGCCTAACTCAACTATAATTTTAAAACCTCAACCTTAACCCAAATTTAGTAGGTCGAATTTGGGTTGAATTCGGATTATGTAATGAAGTAAAAAGTGATGGCTAATTAGAGTATATTTATGCATAGAAGAGTTTATATCATAGGAAAATCAAGCAACATTACAAGAAAACACAAATAACACCCAACAATAAGAAACTATAAATCATAATCCATTTAATTAGTAAGTAGTCTTGACAATTCACAATCTAGCAAAATCCTAAAAGTTGCTTAAGAAAAATCTTAAAACCATACATTATTCAAATGTATATAATCATCTAGAAGGAGAAACAATTGCATAATTAGATAAAGTCTAAAGGAACTAATGACTCTAATGGTACCAAATACTGATTTTCATCTAAATATTTGATTGAGAGTTACTAACAAACGAACTCCATTTTCAGCTAGCCGCAAATTTGCAATGGTATAGGTGGTGCACATGATTCATGTTCATTGTTCGAAGTTGTTAAATCCCAAGTTTTGTTATAGATGCCTCAAGTGCTAAGAAGAGAGAATACAACATTCTATTACTCCTGTGAATATCTAGGTAAAATTAGATAACATAAAAAACATGGAAGCAATACCACTGCCAAAAAGCATGTTATCAAATTATCTTAGGTCACTAAAACTATGAACCTTAACTTCAGAGGTCCAGTGACGATAAATGACAAAAACAAAAAATGCTTAAAAATTCCATGCATGTATTATTACTAGATAGCATTGCATGTAGCATGTTTATTATGGAAGATGTGCATGATCAATCAACAATCATGCAATGCTTTATATTCTAAAGGAGTTCAAACCTTTAGTATAAACATTCATCTTTCCAACAAGTGATGATCTAAAACTGACTGCTGGCATACCAAATAGACCTAGGCACTAAACTTCCAAGAAAGATGTGATCCTAAGCAAAGATGTTTAAGACCAAAACAAAAATTATCACAAGAAATAGAAATAAAAGTTATGTTTTTTGTTATCAAGAAGAAGAAATTCCCCATTAGGGAAAAAAAGAAAAGGAAAGAAATCATTGTAAATAAAAATGAAAAGGAGTACAAGAATGAAAGTTGAAAATACATGAAGTGCTAATGAGAATCCAAAGTAGAGAAGCCCAAACAAAATTAATCAAAATGTGTATCAAGAACATGATATTATCATTCTTGGAATATAGTGGCCCTCTTACCATAAATCGTAAAGGAATTAAAGAACTGACTTACATTGATGTGAAGTATTTAATGATTCAAAGTTTGGCACCACTGATTCCAAACTCATTCCAATCACATGTAACTCATCTGCTCTCTCATGCTTAGTTTGCCTTAGCATAGTCATCAAGGAATATGTGCTCAATTTTTTAGGATGAAATACAACAAAAAAAGGAAGTAAGATACATCATATATTTCAAATCAGGTAAGTTAAAGGAAAACATTTCTAACCTTGTGGCCAAGCTCAAGTAAGCATTATGATAGATAATAAATATGATTCTCCACACCACCAAAGTTGGGATAGAAAAAATTAGACTCCATCAAAATTCTTTTCTTTTTGTGCTCCACCATTGTGCTCAAGGTACTAAGCTGTTGTGATAAGTGAATTTCATTCACTTACATTACATATATTCAAGCCTAGTTATTTATGAATCCTTATTACTTTTAGATAAATTTTTTATTAATTTATTGAATTTTCTAGGTGTCTGGAAGATTGGAAAAGAAGAGAAAATTATGAAGCTCAAAGATATGGAGGAATAGAACTAGCAAAGGAGCAACAAAATAAGGCATTTAGGAAGATAGCAATCACCATGCTGTGGCCTAGAAATCCAAGCCATGGTGTCAAAATCATGCAAACATTCTATGCTGGTAGCAAGCCCCAAGTTGCGTTGTCTAGTACCCAAGCTGCAATGTGAAGAATGTTTAAGGCAAAAATGCACATTCAGCAATTCCCAAGCCGCAGTGCTAGTGCCATCCAAATCTTTTGCACAATTTTCTACTGGCTTTGTTGTCTGATTTTTAAGACAATGAGAGAGAGTTTTGGGGAGTATCTTCTTGCATTCACTTTTAGGGCTTTGTTGAGAGTTTGGAGGGGCAGAGCTTTGGCGATTCTTGTGGAGAAAGAGGGAGATTTTGAATAAGCAAGAGCAAGAGGAGATGATATTCTGCATTGTGATGATCTTGATGAAGGAGTTATTTCGATTTCCATTATGAACTAAATCCCTCTTTCAAGGGTGAAAATGTAACCTTATCTAGTACTCTTTGTTATGTGGATTGTTGGTTATGAATGATTATATAATCTTGTTTCATTCATTATGTTGTTTGCAATCATTCGATTTGTTTTATTGCTTGATCACCAATATTATGAGTTAGATTGATTATCTAAACATGATTAAGGTACACACCATATACTAAACTATGAGCTCCCTTAAACGAGAAGGATAGATGGCAAAGGTACACACCATATGCTATACCATCCTATTTTAGTTCATTAAGTTCTTGGATTTAATGGGTTTTCACCTCAATTATGCTATACACCATAGGTAATTGGAATGAATGGAAATATTTTATTTAAGCCTGCAGAGGTAATGGTAGCAATCATGCATTCAAAAGAATGAACCCAAGATAAGCATTGAATCCAACATTCCACTAGCAAAGGGTACCATTTAGTAGTGAAATCGGATCCCAAGACCCTTGTATCTTGTTAATCTCCCTTATATTATTAATAGTCATTAATTTTTACAATTCCATTCAATTTCTGCAATTCTATTCAACATTACGCCATATTCATTTAGCTTTAATACATTCTTTTTAAGGATAGTGTAGTTCAGTTACAAAAACTAATTTAATTGGTTTGGTCATTCTCTGTGGGATTGACCCTTGCATTACACACTATATTCCTATATCCTTGTGTACTTGCAAGAAATTATAATTTGAACTATCAAGTTTTTGGCATCGTTGCTAAGGAGTGGTTCCAAATTAATTTGATTAAGTTAGTTATAATCATTCTTTTTATTTTTGTATATAAGATTTTTTTAATTATTTCTTTCTTTCTTTTGTAGTACCGTAAATGAGCAGAAGAAGATCACTGAATCTAGCTCTGTTTCCATCAAACGAACGCAGCAACAAAGTAGAAATCAAGACAAAGATTTTAAGTGAATGAGAAGAAATTCACATGGTTGACAACATGAAGAACCGAGTGACTCAACAAGCTCAACAGCTAATGAAGGAGTTTGCACACCCAACTATAGGGATTTCACCTTCATGCACTGTGTTAATTGATAATGCTAGGAATTATGAACTGAAATGTATATATTTTAACATGCTTCCATCTTTTCATGGTGTAGCTATCTAACATTTATGCACAACTTCTATGCAACTATCCAAACTTTTCCATTGCAGAGTTTAATCGAAGATCAACTAAGAATGAGATGTTTCCCATACACTTTGAAAGATATAGCAAAAACATGGTTCACAATGTTAGCTCTTGGCTCATTAACAACATGGGAAGAAATGTATAACAAATTAATTGGTAAATTCTATTCCTATGCTAAAACTGCAGAGTTGAAAAATAAGATTGTTACTTTCTCTCAAATAGATGGTCCATGAGGCATGGGAGAGATTTAAAGTAATTTTGATTCAATGCACTCATCATAGATATCCAATTGAATTTCTTAACCAGTTTTTCTATGATGGACTAACACAACCATGCTAAGCTATGGTTGACAATATTGCAGGTGGAGCCATGCGAGAAAAGACTCTAGAGGAAACATATGAGCTCTATGAAATGCTTGGAGTAAATTCTCAACGAAAGAGTGCAGAGGTAGATCTAGAGGAGTATATGAAGTGAACTCTAACATTGATCTATTTATGCAGACATCAAAGATGGTAAAGCAAATAAGGGCAATGTGCTCCATGATGGTGAACTTGAAACAACCACAACGTGCCCTAGCAAAGCTTTATTCTTTTTGTGGTATTTCAGGTCACTCACATAATGTTTACTCTTCAAATGAACATTTTGCAGGTGATACGAAGCAAGTTAATGCAATGAATTTCTATAATCAGTGACCATGTAATGACCCTTATTCAAATTCTTACAATCCTGGTTAGAGATCTAAAATTTTCTTAGAACAAAGATAGAAATCAAAATCAAGCTAGAACTTCTTTTCAACCACAAGTAAAGAAGTCTACTCTTAAAGAAACCATGCAAAGTTTCATTCAAGCTACACCAACTTAGTTCCAAAATAATGCAACTAAATTCCAAAATATTAATTCAAGATTCCATAACATGGAGGCATCCTTGAAAAAGATGGAGACAAATTGGGAAAAATTACAAAAGTTGTACAAATCCACACACCTAGGAAATTGCCTAGCCATTCAGAGTAAGCAAAAGTAATCACAATACTGATAAGTGGAAAGGTAATTGATAATAGAGTTGGTGAAGAAATTGGTCATTTAATTATTTTTGCAAGAAATGAAAAAGGGAAGAAAAAGGCAGAGGAGGAAGTACATTCAAGGAATATAGCATTTCCAATAGTTGACCCCCTAGTCAACTACAAACCACCACCACCTTATGATCCTATAGTCCTTTTTCTAGGGAGCCTAAAGCAGAGTAGGTTTGATAAGTTATTTTATGACATTTATAATATCCTTTCCAAGATTAATGTCAATTTTCCTTTGCTTGACATGATCAAGAACATTCTTGCTTATGCTAAATTTTTGAAGGAACTAAACACAAGGAAGCATAAGTACAAGCCACATGAGAAAGTACTAGTTTGAAAAGTAGTCAGTGCAATCTTGCAAACAAACCTTCCCCTAAAACTTAAAATCCAGGTAGTTTCAATATCTTAATCATTGTTGGAGGGTCAAACAAGGTAAAGGTGATGCTAAACATAGGTGTAAGCATTAATTTGATGCCTTATTCAATTTATTTATAACCTGGATTAGGAGAATTGAAATCTACTATAATATCTCTATAGCTTGCAGACAGATCAGTTAAATATCCTAGAGGCATTATAGAGGATAGCCTTGTGTAGATTTATAAGTTGATTATTCTTATAGATTTTATTGTGCTTGATATGGAGAGGCAAATGATTCAGAAAGAGAAGTGCCTATTCTTCTAGGTTGCCCATTCATGGCAACAGCCAAGAAAATCATTGATGTGCAAAATGGAAAGTTGAAAATGACCATCTTGGATGAAACTGTGAAATTTTTTGCTTACAATTCTCTATCATGACCTTCATATCCTAGTAGTTGTTTTCAAGTTGATGAATTAGCGTCACTTGTATTATCTACTTTTGTGCAGGAGGAGACAATTGACAAACTGAAATTGGTGCTCATTGCAGATGGATTGGAGGAAGATAAAGAAATAATGAAGTTGATAGCAAAACTTGATAGTACAAAGCAAGTCAAAGAAGGGGAAGTTTCCCAAGAAGGGTTATTACATGTGAACCCAGAAGTGGAACAATCGATTGCTACATCACCCCAACTGGAATTAAAGTAATTACCTCAGAATTTGAAGTACATATTTCTTAGTGAGTACAATACTCTTCCAATGATAATTGCTACTAACTTGTCTATTGATGAAGAATATAAGTTGATGAATGTGTTGACAGAGCACGGAATCTGTTGAGAGAGCACAAAAAGGCTATAGGTTGGACCTTAACAGAAATCAAAGGAATTAGCCCATTGTGTGCATGCATAAGATCTTGTTGGCAGATGATGTGAAGACTTCTAGAGAGGCTTAGAGGAGACTTAACCTGTACATGAAGGAAGCTGTTAGAGTTAAGGTGATCAAATTATTGAATTTAGGTATTATCTACTCAATCTCTAATAGTAAATGGGTAAGTCCAATACATGTGGCACCAAAGAAATCTGGTCTTTCTGTTGTTAAAAATGACAATAATGAATTAGTTCCAATGAGAATAACTATAGGGTGGCAGATGTGCATAGATTATAAAAAGCTCAATGCAGCCACAAGAAAGGACAACTTTCCTCTCCCTTTTATTAATTAAATGCTTGAAAGATTCACAATTTATGCTTATAATTACTTTTTGGATGGCTTTTTAGGTTATAATCAAGTTCCCATTTCCATAGAAGATCAAGAGAAGACCACCTTCACCTGCCCATTTGGAACGTTTACATATCAGACAATGCCTTTTAGTTTGTGCAATGCCCCTACAAATTTTCAAAGCTGTATGACTTTCATCTTTTCTAACATTATTTAAAAGTTTATTGAGGTGTTCATGAATGATTTTTCTATCTTTAGAGATTCATTTGATGATTGCGTTAATAACTTGAGATTGGTGCTTAGAAGGTGTATTGAGATGAATTTGACATTAAGTTGGGAGAAGTGTCATTTCCTAATTAAGTAGGGAATTATGCTTAGACACATTATTTCAAGGCATTGAAGTGGACAAGGAAAAAATTGAGTTGATTGCCAAGTTACCTCCCCCAAATTCAGTCAAGGGAGTTAGAAGTTTTCTTAGTCGCATAGGCTTTTACGGATGGTTTATAAAGGATTTCTCAAAAATGTCTAGATCCCTTTGTAACCTGTTGGCTAAATATGTAACTTTTTGTTTTGACGAGGAATGCCTTATTGCCTTCAACACCTTGAAAGAGAAATTCACATCAGCTCCAATTTTAGGAGTTCCTAATTAATCTATTTCTTTTGAGCTTATATGTGACGGATCGGATTTTGTTGTCTATGTTGTCCTAGGACAGAATAGACAAATTACCTCATGTGATTCATTATATAAGTAGAACTTTGAACAAAGCACAATTGAACTATTCCACCATTAAAAAAGATTACTTGCAATTGTGTTTGGGGACAGCATAGACAAATTACCTCATGTGATTTATTATACAAGTAGAACTTTGAACAAAGCACAATTGAACTATTCCACCACTAAAAAAGATTACTTGCAATTGTGTTTGCTTTAGAAAAGTTTCACCCTTACTTGATTGGTTTGAAAGTAATTATTTATTCTGACCATGCTGCATTGAGATACTTGTTGACAAAAAAGATGCCAAGCCCAGGTTGATCAGGTGGATCTTATTATTGCAAGAGTTCAAGTTATGTGATTTTGATGATAATAAAACTTGTATGAAGAGAGGACATATGTGCTTAAATTTCTAACAACTATGATCTAATAAAAATTAATCAATATAAATACATAATTATGATTATTTAATTATGCATGCACATATCCTTGAATTAATGGTGCATTTAATATTATTATGTATTCATTAATGTCTTAATTTGCTAAAAATACTAAGCATCATATTTACTTAAGCTTTCAAATTATGCATTTAATAGAGATGTATATTATCCTTGCTCTATAATATCATTAAATCACATAAGGATAGAATACATTATGAATCTAAAAGCTAATAATGTAGTAAGTGCAGGATAACAATTGCTTGCAACCTAACAAGCACACAACTATTTGCTATGTTCCAAAGTGGTTAAACTGATGAAGATCGAGGAAGAAGAAGAAGAAGAAAATAGAATGTTTGAAGACAAGCAACAAAAAAAGTTGCATTGTCTAAAAGAAAGCTTCCACAATCAAAAGCATTAAAAGAAAAACAAGGCTTCGAAGATGCGCTACAATAAGCTTGCATTGTCTGTTAAATGCAAAGAAGAACTTCTGCAAATAAATGCAAGATAAGCAATTGAAGATAAAGCCATAGTCAAAGAGCATAAAGTTCTTCAAGGAATTCAAAATATCTACATCGGCTAGACAAAAATTGTCTGAGACAAAGAAAGAAGAAGAAGCTCCATCAAACACTCAGACAAAGGAAGAAATAGGGAACTCTCACTTAGATAATCATACATAAAGTGAAGAAAAATTTGTCTAACCAATAAATTTGGAAGAATGAATTCATTTGAGGACAAAAAGACAAGAAGAATAGACAAAGGAGTGCAACTTCAGCTAAGCTAAGACAGATAAATTAAGATTGAAGAAAGAAAGAATTTGTAGAAGCAAACTTCTTTTAGTGCCTGACGAATATAGAATTTCACTTCATTTGTGAATCAAATTTATCTATTAATTACTACAGACAAAGCAACAGACAAAGGGGAAGACAAAGTAGAAGTTGCATAGTGAGTATAGACAAAGCTGCATAAACAAATTAGCTGCTTGGACAAAAGGGACTTCAACAGACAAAGGCATGTCCATTTGCAATTTACTATAGACAAACTTATATATTACTCCAAGACAAAGAAAAGTAGAGCTCGTCTATCACTTATATTAGACAAATACTACACCTCATTTGTTCGAGCAAGCCAAAGTAATTAGTCACCTCTAACAGACAAATATGGAACAAAAGAAGAACATCACACTTCATTTGTTTATGAGAGATTGTCTATCAATCAATTTGACTTCGTCTAGATCACCCAAATTTCATTTGTTATTTACAACAGATAAAGCATATCCATGAATGGTCGACTAATAAACAAATCTCCTAGAGGAATTCATACAAACAAGCAGAGTTTATCTATTGATCAGTTCAACTTCCTCTACACCATTCTAAGTTTGCTTACTATTTAAAATAGACAAATTCTGCATATGAAGGATCAACTAACAGAAAAACTAATGAGAGAATCCATCTACAACTTATGATAAATATATGTAGATAGAAAGAGCTTGTGACTTATCAAAGGAAAATCAATTCGTGTGCCTTGCATCCAAGTAGCATCTACACTTGTGTTGTCATTATGCAGACTTATTTAGTCACCATTTCTGGTAATAAGGAGCGTTGCAGGCTTTGAAGCTGTGACAAGTCAAATAAGAAATACTTTTTTGACACATCTCATTTTCTTCTCTAAATGGTGATGCAACAACTAGAGACAAATCAGAAAGGCCAAAACTTCAATGACAGAAATCTCAATGGTCTTATTCATTCAATGCTACTCTCATTTCTATAATCAACGAAACCCATCTCCAATGATCAAAAATATGAAGAAGCTATTTAAGGAGAAAAGGTGGGATGATTCAAAGGTGGTGAAAGAATACTTTTCAAATGAGCTAAACTTTATGCAAATCCTTTCGCCTATAGCCAAGAGCTTAAACTATCATCTATCTTTTATGATCTTACACTATATATCCTTATGGTCATTAGTTTACATTTTGGGAAGATGTTCATATGTTATTAGAGTTGTAAAAGATTTCATCTTCTCTTATACTTAAAAGAAACACTATGTAAAAGTATATAAATTTTCTGGTAAAATTGAAACCAAAGAGTTGTTGGTGATCTCTAAAAAACTAACAAGTTTGATAGTGATCTTCAAAATTAGTGAGTTTTCTAGGGAGCCCGTGAAAACTAGAAGACTGCTCTGAGCACTATGCTTATGCCCCCTGGAGCTAGAATCTACAAGAGTGCTGGAAATACAGTTTATGCCCCCTAGAGTTGGAATCTAGAAGAGTGTTGGGAGTACTTTGTATTTGTATTATATGAGATATAATGGAACCTATGGCACATTAAATGTGTGCTCTTAGATGAGTGGATGTAGGGATCGGTTTCCCAAACCATTATAAAAATCATTTTGTTTTGTGTGTATGTGTGTGTGTTTGCTTGCTTGTTTTTATCTTTCATGCACTTTACTATTTTTATTATCTATCTTACAATACACCACATACAATCATGAAAAGAGAAAAATGTCTCAATAGGGGTTAAGCAATGAATTATTACATACCTAATTCACCCCTCCTCTCTTGTGTTAAGCCAAACTATGAGACTCTACAAGTGGTATCAGAGTGGGCTTGAAAAATAATTACAGTAATCCATTTGGCTTATCCAACAATGTCATCCTCTATGTTCTTCAAAGAGTAGTCCATCTCTCCTCTTCCAAATTTTTGATAGATAGAATTAGATATAATAGAAAACAAGATTGGAAATATATTTTATGGCCAACTGACCTTTATTTTTGGAAAATCATCTGTATTGGCATAAGTGAGGATGAAACTAGAGCAGGGCTGAAAATATTAAAAACTCACTATGCGCTCTCTATCCCACTAATTGCTAGGATGTCTTGGTTGATAAGTTAATATAAGAAATCTTTAGACAAGCTAATGGCAAATTACTAAGGGACAAAACACTTGGCACTTACACACTACTTGCATTACTATTAAAACTAACTTGAGTGTAGGAAATCAAGGAAAGGAGAAAATGTACACCTAAATATGAAGAAGAAAAAGAAAGAAGATTTGGTCTAAAGAAACAAAATGAAGACCTCGTGAAATACCAAGTTCCTTTAAAATAAAAAAGGAAAGCTATGCAGGTATGGCACTAAAACTCGAATGCTTTTACTGAATGTGTCATTATCTAAATTCTGAAATTTTACTAGTGCATTTCTTTTAGTTCATTCCTTTGTTAATAACTATTTACACTCAGTCTTTTAGTTAATTATTTCTGTCTACTTACAAGTTTGTAGAGATAAGCTAATACTTTAAAAACGTTACATTCATTCATTAATTGCTCATATGTCTATAGAAATAAATTTACATGCTTTTCTTTTGAATCTTATTCATTTACATCTAATTAGTTGTCGTATATCCTTATTTAGAAGTCAAAGTTCACCTTCTGGATCCTCATATTTCATTTGTACATTAATAGAAATTAGAAGCCATACCTCAAATTTTGATCAGATAGCTAACCTTACATTGATGGAAATAAAGATTCATATATAAGTGTAAGTTATACATACCCTATTAATTCATGTATATACATAGGAAGAATATAAATTTCATAAATAAAACTCTAAAAAACATAAAGTAAAACTCTCAAGATAATTAAGAAGAAAATAAAAACTTAGGTAATAAATAACCTGAAATAAAGAATACCTAAAAGACACATAACTAGAAGAATATTAATATAACAAAATTAAATGATTATGCTCAAAATCATTACAAGAAAAGGATAGTTGATCTAGCACATAAGCTTACAACATTTTACAACTATGTTTGTTCAAATAACTCAGTGACTGATTAAAGCATAATGTTTATCCAATTTATTCATGAAAATGTTTTAATTCATCAGATTATTTCTCTGCATACTATTGTGATTAAAATAAAATTTGGCACTGATACATTAGCAATACATATTCACATCTATTTGAGCATATTAATATAGAAAGAGTGTAAGAATATATTAAATATATGCAGGAAAGCTTGAGTTGAGCTTAGAAGAAGACTAAGACAAGTGAAAAATGAAAACCTTCTTCTTGGCTCACAAATCCAAATAAATGGGCCAATATGTTCAAGTTTCGGATATCAAGAACATGATTGAATAAAAACTAGAGTTCGGACAATATTAATCTTCAGATGAAGCATCAAGGACCTAATAGCAGAACCTAAATGCTTAGTCAGACAACAACACCTATGGGCTCAAATGAGAAATCTATGAAGGGAAGCACCAAAAGAGATAAATTGTCAAACTTGATTATGTTTCTTTCAATGCTATATACTCTAAGATGCCTCTGAATGAACTATCTTGGATTTGAATTAAGTTGAGTTTACTACTTTGAGCTAAATCATTTAAAATCTTAATAAACCTTAAAATGATCAAACTCTAATGTTATTATAGTCCTAAGGCATAGTCAAGCCCATCTGGGAAACTTCATAGTTTAAGGTCTCAAATAAGAATTCTATTCCTAGTCATTCCTTCTGTAATAATGTTTATAGGCTTGATCTTATATAAAGAGTCAAAATCGAAAAGTAAACACATAAACAAGACATTCATAGCCATAACAAACGGGATGTTAAAACAAAATCTTCAAAATTAATAAAACTTTGTTCAATAAGATAAACATTAAACATTGAAAAACATCTACTTTCTTAAAATAATCTAGATGAATGACAATTCTTCAATTTTATCCTAAGCCTCAAATACCTCCTTCTCCAAAGCCAACTCAACTCATGAATTCCTCATAAGCTCTACACTGGTTAGTTAAAAGAAAATCAGAAGAATTATTTGCCTTCTTAGCATACCTCAATTCCCTCCTCAATGCTTAACTTCTTCTCCCAAAAAGAAAATCTGGTTATTCCCCTCAATCATATCTTGCTCCATCTCTCTATCTTTCAACTTCAAACATTGTCTGCTCAAACAAATATCATCTTATCTAGAGGAAGTAGGGAATATGTAGGGTCAGCTCCCAAGAGATGCATTAACTCTATATCTTAAATCTTAGTAACCACCCTCTTGGTAAAAACACTAGGAAAGACACACTAACGGCATAAGCAAAGAATAGATCATCATAGAAACCCAAATAGAACTCGATAGGATCATACATTTTCACTATAATGATTATCACTAAATTATCTGACCTGGAGTTCTTTACATAAACTATGATTTTGATGAATAAAACATGTTGTTTAATCACCTATATTGTTTTAATTAGTATTAGAATGCACTGATGAAACATAAAACTTAGTTCAAAAGCACAAGCATAAAGGATAGGAGATTGACAACTGTTAAAGAGCTAAATCAAATTAATTGAAAATTCAAATTAGTCACAATAGTAAATCAAAAAGTACAAATCGTCAAGAGAAAATAATGAAAACATTAGCAACAGTCTCCAACTCATCAATCTGTTGATAGCTTGAGCCAACTTTGTCTCCAAATGCTTCATACATTCTATGGCTTGCATATAAGCCATGGAATTTTTGGTCAGTAAACATGTAAAATGATAGGCATTACCCCTGATAAAACTTAACTCCTCCTTTAACTGCTTAATTCAATCTTGAAGAACTTGAATTTTATCTACAATACTAGACTTTGCAGAAAAACTTGATGATGCCATAAAGATTGTTGAACCATCATCCTACTTCTAACCTGTCAATATATGTCAGAAAATACAATGTGTCTCTCCACTTTCCAATGGACCTATTAACTCTATCATTAAAGTTGCTAACTATCTTTCTTGGTAATGACAACAGAAAGGATGCACCAGCTACATGAACATTAAAAGAAATAAAGGCTAAAGTAATCATACAATTAAACACTCAACAAGAACCAAACCAAGATCATGCATTGTCGCTACATAAAATCACTTTTGAATAGCAATTCGGCATGTAGGTACAATTTTGATTATTAATTCATGTTTAATTGCTCAATGTTTGATTATTGCCCTTCACATAATATGCCTCTTGCTATGATGAAAACTTATTATGCTTAATTATTCAAATGCTTTAGAAGATGATTACTTATTGCAATCATAATTAATTTGGTCATTACATTAAATCATTTCATGGGAGAGAAAATCGAGTGATAAATTATAACTAACAAGGGAAGAGAAAATTATGTAATGAGAAAATTAATATTCTAGGCTCAACAAAATAGGGGGAGAAGAACTTAAAGAAAGAAAAATAAAATTAAGGGGGAGAGAAATGTAATTATACATTTTAGGCTAAATATTTTTTATTTTGATAAAAAGGTGGAAAGAAAGGTAAGTGACTTATGAGAATGATAGTTAAATTTTGGAATATGATAAAATGAATAAAAGGGTCAAACCCCATAGGATTATTTAGGCCAGATATTCAGGGAGGGATTAAAAGAGTGACTTGTGAGAGTGATAATTAAAATTAGCATTATGATAAAATAAATAAAAGAGTCGAACCCCATAGGATTATATGGACCAGATATTCAGGGAGGAATTAAAAGAAAATTCTAAATTCTTAATAACAAGTACTCAAAGATCTATCATCATCAAAAAGGGCGAGATTATCAATAATATTATATATAATTTTAATGATAACAAAACTTGTATTAAAAGAAGTCATATGTGTGCTTAAATTTCTAACAACTATATGTATAATCATGATCTAAAAAATGTTAATCAATATAAATATATAATTATGATTGTTTAATTATTCATGCACACATCCTAGTGTGCTATTGTAGGTGACTAAATTTAGAACCTTACTCTAATTAAATTACCTGCAGTAGTGTGAATAAGGGTTGATCCCACAAAAAGTATCTACCTTGGTTTTATGCAATGTGAACAGGAAAGGGGTTTTTTGAATATAATGAAGAAAGTGTTATAAAAGAAATCTATCAGAGAAGAAAACCTTGGTTCAAGTCAACATTCACCATCAAAATCTCATAACTGATCATTGACACAATTATAAATTAATTCACATTTTGAATATTCATCATTGGAATTATTTTTCCTAACACTTTTTTTCAACATAGTTAATTAGAAACACTCAATGCAATTAACCCTAACTACTAAATAACATCAGACATGCACTACAGTTTAATTTAATAGTAGCCTTAAGACTGGTAGAGATTGATGAAGCCAAACAACACAAGCACATGCGATTACATTTAATTTAGTCAAATATTCTTACTAAGAATTAATAATCCCTGACGTAGTAAATTATTATACCATAAATGTTTCACAGATTAGAGAGATCAAATAATTATGAATTTAATATCTAATCTAGCAATAGATTGTAATGAATAATAAACTAGCGAGCCTCCTAGCAATTAAACATGACAATCATAATCATGAATCAAAGAAGAACATTCCACACTCAAAATATAAATTAAACAATTAAATCAAGTTAGATCTCATAGTATATTGATTCTGTTTTTGTTTTCTTAAACCAAGAATAAAAGTTTAGCCATGCAAGGCCATGAAATCATAAATAAAATAAAATAGAAGAGAGAAGAAGAAGATTCTCTGTCAAAATTCACCAAAAAGTCCTCCTCAAAACCCTAGCTAAAGAACCCTCAAAAACCCTGAAAAACTACTATTTATACAGAATCAAAGGATACAAAATATGCAACTTTGCAGGTTTTAAAAAATATTGGCTGGAGTCTAGCACCACCAACACTGAATTGCTACCTCTGGTGGGGTGGTATGTGAAGTGGATTGGCATCGGCAACTTCGGTCTGTTACCTCCATTCCTTTGCTCCTCTACACTTCCTCTACACTTCATCCTGACTTTAGCATTCTTCCTATATTTACCTTTGATGTAGTCCTTATTTCTCAAAACTCTCATCAGAAAAGTTGTAGAAATTTTTTGTATGTTTCTAGAACATCTTTAATCCATTCAATCAGAGGTTGAATGAGAGAGTTATGCTCAAAATACAAAGTGATGCTGAAATTGTCCAAAATCCTTCAATTGACTTCTTTTTGCACTTAACCAATCCAATTATCTCCTAAATCAAAATATAAGAATAATGAGTATATTTAACAATCAAATAGATATAACATATTAAGTATTAAGGGAATAAAATATGATATTTTGCATTCTCATCAAATTTCCCCACACTTAAATCTTTCTCGTCATCAAGCAAAACTCAAATTCACTTTCCCCCAAAAGATTATCAAGGATGAAATTATTATAAATAAACAATAACCAAAACTCTTCAAAAGTCATAATATATGGTGAAAAATTTATTCTTACACAACCTACAATCATTCAGTAAGCATTCTCTCTTGAAAGTGGATTAAAATAAATAATTAGAACCCTCACAAAAATAAACACTCTACTATCGTATAATTGAAGGGATATATTGTACTCAAATTCGTTCCAATAGAAATGATCTACCATAAGTTTGCATATCTTCTCATTCTCCATCATTGGGATAACATGCATATCATGAATCATAAGGACTTTTTATGGGTTGTAATGGGGTTTAGGGTAAAGGTGAGAAATATTTAGAGATGTAGCTCAAAAGCCATTGAAACTAGTGAAGCACAAGTAAATCAACTCAAACTCAAATATATAAGACATGTACAATCACTTGTTTTTTTCAACATCTTTCATCTTTGAATACATGTTGTAAACATACCCCTTCCCTTGGAATTTTGGTATTTCTCTTTTTCTTTCATTTTGAGATTTTTTTTAAGAACAACAATATGTTCTATTTTACTAATCATAGCCATTCTACAAATTTTGACACTCACACACTTTATTTCTTACATACCTATACATAACATAATGATAAACCATGCTCCACTAGCTCTATGGTTTGGGTAAAGAAATTACTTTTCTAGGTTTTAAGCTTGTAACATAGGTTCACAATAAAACTCTATAAAGCTCAAATGGGCCTAATAAGAGGCAAAATTAATCATAAGGTAGGCTATTTGGCTCATGTAGTTCATAATAAAGAAGGCCTTAATCATGTTCATGCATGCATGTATCAATGTGATCTCAAAGAAAATCAACGCAAGTTCTAGAAAAACAAATCCATGGAAGAATATCTCTCATGAAGAAAAAGAATAAGATTGATGTGAATGTGTCACTCTAAAGGCTCAGAATCTCATCAACTTTTGTTTACAAAATTTAGTCATCACCATTCTCAAGGAAAATAACTAAACTGAGTAATTGCAAATTGGAAGATTACTTAATCAATCATGTTATAAATTTTTCAAGCTCAGTTGAATCTTGCTCATGACATCCTCAACCTCAAATCATAGAAAACCACCAAAATAAAAGGTAAAACTGACTCTTTTTTTGAAAATAAAAGCAAACACAAAAATAAAAATACTAAAAAATACAACCTAAACCTAAATCTCCTCCCCCACACTTAAAACTTACATTGTCCCCAATGTAAGGTCAAATGCAAAGTATAAATGCAGAAATAAGAAGGAAATAAGAAAAAGAAACAAAAACTCCTCTCAGGTTGCCTCCTAGGTAGCGCTATTATTTATAGTCGTTGGCTCAACTCAATGCTTCCTCCTTCAATCAATGTAAATTGGTTATTCAAGATCCACTTCTACAACATTTTCAACTTGTAGGCTTTCATAGAAAGGCTTAAGTTTATGACCATTCATTGTGAAGACTTTGGAAGTTGCCAAACTCTGAATTTCAACTACAACATGAGGGAAAACACTAGTGACAATAAAACGTCCATTCCAATGAGAACATAACTTACCTGGAAACAGATGAAGTCTTTAATGGTATAGAAGAACTTTCTGACCAAATTTAAACTCCTTCCAAGAGATCATCTTGTAATGAAAAACCTTTGTCTTTTCCTTGTAAATCCTTGCACTCTCATAGGTATCATTGCGAATTTTCTCTAACTCTTGTAGTTGCAACTTCCTATGCTCTCCACTTTCATTCATATTCATGTTGAAACTCTTGATAGCCTAAAAAGCCTTGTGTTCAAACTCAATGGGAAGGTGGCATGATTTCCCAAACACTAGTCAATAAGGACACGTACCAATAGGTGTCTTGTATGTAGTTCTGTATGCCCACAAGGCATCATCCAAGTGCAAACTCCAATCTTTTCTATTGGAATTAACTAACTTTTCAATAATGGACTTGATCTCTCGATTTGATACTTTAGCTTATCCACTGGTTTGCAGATGATAGGTAATTGACACTTTATAGATTACATGATATTTCCTCAACAAAGCTTCAACAGTTAGATTGCAAAAGTGAGTGTCTCGGTCGCTTATCAAAGCTCTTGGAATTCTAAACCTAAAAAATATGTTATATCTGATAAAATTTATAATAACTTTGGAGTCATTAATCATGGTGTAGCTTCCACCCATTTTGAGACATAATCAATAGCAAGTAAGATGTAAAAATAACCAAAAGATGTAGGGAGCTACCCCATGAAATCAATGCCCAAACATCAAAAATTTTGCAAAATAGCATAGGGTTTCGTGGCATCTCATTCCTTTGAGATATATTACCCATCTTTTGACATTGATCACATAACTTACAAAAGTGGTATGAATCTCAAAATAAAGTTGGCCAATAAAATCCACACTCTAACACTTTTCTTATTGTTCTCTTGGCTCCAAAGTGACCTCCACAAGCATAAGAATGATAAAAGGCGAGTATAGAATGAAATTCATTTTCAGGGACACACCTTCTAATCACTTGATCTGCACAATGCTTCCATAAGTATGGGTCATCCCACACATAATATTTTGCATCACTTTTGATCTTATCTTTTTGATTCTTAGACAAAACAAGAGGTAAAGTATCAGTGACCAAATAATTTACCATATTCGCATACCAAGGTAGTATCACACTTGTAGAGAATAATTGTTCCTCAAGAAATGTTTCTTGCAGATGGAGTTTATCCTCCACATGAATTATATGACTCAAATAATTTGCAATATGATTTTCTATCCCTCTTTTGTCTTTGATCTCTAAGTCAAATTTTCCTAAGAGAAGTATCCACCTTATCAACCTTGGTTATGCTTCCTTGTTTGTCATTAAATAATGAAGAGTTGCATGATCAGAATAAACAATGACTTTAGTGCCAAGCAAATAAGATCAAAATTTTTCCAAAGTAAAGACAACAATTCACAGTTCTTTCTCAGTGCTAGAATAATTTCTCTGAGCATCGTTCAAAGTCCTTGAAGTATAATTAATGGCATGAGATGCTTTCTCAGCTTTCTGACCCAAAATAGCACTTAATGGATAGTCACTTTCATCATACATTATCTCAAAAGGAGTATTCCAATCAGGAGGTTGGATAACTGGGGTTGAAGTCAGTAGTTCCTTTAGCTTGTCAAATGCCTTTTTGCACTCTTCATCGAATCAAAAGCCACATCCTTTTGCAATAACTTGCATAGAGGCAATGGTATTTTGGAGAAGTACTTGATGAATCTTTGATAAAAACCTGCATGTCCAAGAAAAGAACGAACTTCCCGCACACTATTGGGATAAGGTAAAGACTGAATGATATCAACTTTAGCTTTATCTACCTCAATTCCACTAGATGAAATAATATAACCCAAAACTATTCCATGTTTAACCATGAAGTAACATTTTTCAGAATTTAACACAAGGTTAGTTTCTATGCATCTTTGAAGAACAAGTGTAAGGTTATGCAAATAATTATCAAAGGAGTCTGCATGAAATGTGAAATCATCCATAAAGACTTCTATAATCTGCTCAACATAATCTAAAAATATGCTAACCATACACCTCCAGAAAGTGGTTAGGGCATTACAAAAGCCAAAGGGCATCCAACGATATGCAAAAGTTCTAAATGGGCATGTGAACATTGTCTTCTCTTAATCTTTAGGGGCAATCGCAATCTAAAAATAACCTGAATAACCATAAAAGAAACAATAGTAAGAATGATCAGCTAATCTCTCAAGCATTTGATCAATAAAAGCTAAAGAAAAGTAGTCCTTGTGAGTTATAGCGTTCAGCTTTCTATAATCTATACAAACTCACCACCCATTTTGTACACGAGTGGGAACTTACTCATCATTTTGATTTTTCATGACAGTTATTCTAATCTTTTTAGGAACCACTTGAATTGGTCTAACCCAACTGCCATCTGTAACAAGGAAAATCACTCCAAATTCAAGAAGTTTGAGGATTTCCTTTTTCACTACATCCATCATGGGTGGGTTCAATCTCCTTTGTGGTTAACGAGAAGGTTTTGCTCTCTCTTCAAATAGAATATGATGCATGCATGTAGATGGGTTGATTCCTTTAATACTTGCAATTGTCCACCCAATAGCCATCTTATGCTTCTTAAGGACTTGCACAAGCTTCTCTTCTTGTAATGTACTGAGTTTAGTTGAGATGATCATTAAAAATGTCTCTCCCTATCCAAGGAATACACACTTGAGATGATCGAGCAAAGGCTTCAAAACTAGAGCAGAAGCCTACAAAACAGAGGGCAAAATTCTCTTTTCAGAAATTGGTAATTCAACATGAGGAACATTACGTGGTTTTGGTGACTTCAGAAAGTTATCCAATGCTGCAATAGTTTCCTACAGTTCCTCAGTCCATGGTAAATCCCCTTTCTCCTTCTTAAGATTCTCACTAATAGCAACTTCCAATATATCTTTGCCATCAATTTCAAAAACTTTCTATACATAAGAATCAATAACATCAACAAAATAAACAAAGTTATCATCATCAGGATACTTCATGGCATCATAAATGTTAAACTTAATAATTTCACCATCAAATTCCATGGTGAGT
>JAYJMB010088036.1:0-20174 GCA_036873735.1 Pouteria campechiana
ATATCAAAGCAACCCACCTTGGAGGTGGGAAAATCATGGTATGATCATGTGGATTTATGGTGTAAAATGGAGTAACGACCCTAATTATCTAGGAGAAAGCATAGTCTAACAGAGAGAGATGTTTATTGTTTATGCTCTATTTTTGTTTTTCTCTCAGCTTCATCAACCTTCTTCATAGTTGTTGCACTACCTATATATTGCTTCAGAAACTTTTCTCCGTTGAAGGTAGTTGGCTTTCTATTAATGTTAAAGACCATTCTAATTTCTCTCATTAGAAAACTGTCTTCTTGAGAAACTCACTTATAGTTGGAAAGCCTGTAGTGCCGTCTTTGAAGAAGGTGTCTTTTCGTTTCTAGCAAACACCAAATGAAGACTTTTCTTGGTTGACTAACTCATTTATTATTATGGAAAGATGCTTATTGATCTTGAAGGGATGTAGCCTCTAAAAATTTCAATCTTTAATAGAATGTAGACTGCATTCTTTTGAATTTGTTTCCATCTTCAGCTAATCTCAAGTTGTCTGGTCTACTTTATAAACTTTGCTTCAAGTGAGATTTAATCGGAGAGTGCAGTTAGTAATGTCTGGCACAGATGGCTTCTACTCTTCATGATATTTCATAATTTATTTGAGAACTTTATCACTTGAATTTGTCCTTTGTAAGTAATAGACCAAGCAACTTTGAGTAGATCCATATTATAGACCACTTCATCTTTGTTAGAAATTATTGTAGTAGTTTACTTCATCTTCTGGTTTGTCTGTTAAAAGTAGCAGCTAAATCTAGAGGTGTAGACAAATTTTCTTCTTCATTGTTCATCAGACGATGTTCTCTGGACAGATGAAGTTTCCTTCATTAAGTGAGATGACTTTGTCTGTTATAAGTAGTAGATAATCTTTGTGACATGGACAGAGCTTCTACACAATAGATGAAGTATCCCTCACCAAATGAAGTCTTCCTTCTTATCAGCCAAAGTGCCTTTGTCTGTTTTAAGTAGTAGGCGATTCTTCTTAACAAATGGGACTTCTTTCCTAATAGATAAAACATACTTTGTCTATTGTTTTTCTATTGAGATTTGCAGACAAAGTTGCAGCCCTTAGATAAAGTCTTCCAAATGGTTCATTTGATAACTTGTCTATTGTAAGTGATAGATGAAGTTGTGGCATGCAGGCGAATTCTCTTTCTAGTCGCTCATATAATGGTTATTATTAAATAAAAAATGACTCATTGAGGCATGGTCAACTTGCTTCTTTAAATGTTGTTTGATGGCTTTGTTTATTTCTGGTGATAGATAACTCTTTGTATATGAAGGCGATAGACAAAGTTTTCTTCTTTAGTTGCACTTCTCCTTTATCTTCTATATTTTCTGTAGAGATTGTAGAGGAGTTCCTTGGCCTCTTCAGTTTTTAGATCAGCTTTATATGATAAACAAATGCTTCAGTAATTCTATCTTCATTTTGGCTTCTTCATTTGTCTATTTTCTGCCCCATTTTGTCTTTGCTTCTGCAAACTGAATTCATTTTTGTGTTGCAGACAAGTGTTGATTATAAAGAATTTTTCAGACTTGTCTGTGGAATGATTTGTCTGAATCTTCTTGAGGCAGATGCTATCTGACATTGACTTTATCTGTAGACAAATTACTTGATCACTCATTGAGGCTTTGAGCTTCATGACTACAAATTTACTTAATGGCATCTTTTCAAAGTTTTTTTTTATTATTTTTGTCTTTTTTTGGTCAGTGGATTAAGCTTATTGATGCATTCACTGTGTGCACTATCCACTATATTAGAATGTTAGTAACATATTTATTCACTCATATGTTGTTAATCATCATCAAAACTTGGCTGTTTACCTTATATACTATTTACTTCAACATAACATACCCCTTATATGTGAAAATACTAGTGCAATATGCTTAACCAAGAACCTTATTTTACATTCACAAACCAAGTATATAGAGATCAGGCAACATTTTATTAGAGATCATGTAGAAAATCATGATATATGTTTAAAATATATGCCTACAAATGCTTAACTTGTAGATATTTTCACTAAGCCATTACCATTAGAAATCTTCTACAACATTAGAAGAGAATTAGGTATGACCTATGTGAATGTATAAACATAAATTCTCAGATAATTAATTTTGTTTGAAGTTCGATGACCATTCCATTTTGGATAAAGTTTCCATCCAAAGTTATTAATGAACTAATCATTATTCGAACATTTGCCTATTGCCCAAAATCTTCATTTCATACAATATACATTGTCTAAAAAATCATTCTTGAGGTCGCACCTCATTTTCTTGTTGGAATAAACTTACAATTGTTGCAACTCACATCATATTGTATTTTCGACAAACATTCAGCCACTCTTTCTCAAAAATCATATCAACTACCTACCTATTCTCCCATGTCTAATCTATATTAGTCCATCTTTTCTATCCTACGGTGCCATTTCTAAGAAAATGGAACAGTCTAGCCAATGATATTTAGGAAGAAAGCAAAGAGGGAAGCAATATGAAGTTACTTTAGAGCCGCCTTGGAACACAGCCAAATGAAGGTGGCTCTACTTATTGCCTAGCAACCCAAAGCCCAAAATGACCATGAAGTTGGGAGAGCCATCCAAGGCACCATGAGCAACTACCTTTGAAGCGAAGCAAATCATCCTAGCTGCTTGGGATCCACCTTCTGCATTCAAGTAAGCCTAAAGGGTTTTAAGTGTAGAAGACTGGAGTTAACATGGAGCCACTTGTGCCTCCACCCATGAGGCATAGCCAAATAGCATAGCCACTTGCAATTTGCCTAATGATTGAAATGATCAAAAAATTCAAATGTTCAAGTACATTAAATGCACCCCAACTACCACCACTAGCCAAAAATTTATGAAGAGCTATAAATGGAGCATTGTGTGTATGAAGAAAAGAAGTTAGACAAGTTGAGAGAAATTATTTAGCTCAAATTTTCAAACACTGAAGCATTCAAAGTCCTAAATTTTCTATCTTTATAGATTTGGTGATTAAAGCACTCACTAAAAAGGAGATCTTTCAAGTCTTCAAAGAAGCATTCAATTCATATTAAGGCTTTCCCCCTACACTACAAAGAAGCACATCAAAGTGCAAATGTTTTCTTTCCTATTGATTTGGTATATTTTCTTGGGTTGGTATTAGAGACTAAGCCTAAGAAGAACAAGTTGGATTATTGGAGTTGTGTCTCACATTCATCTTGTTGAGTTGTATTTATGCCCCTTAGAGCTAGAATCTGGAAGAGTGCATTAGCATTTAGCTATGTTGTGATTGATTTAGTCGAACTAAGACACAAGAGATGTGTGCTTAGAAGAGTAGAGTAGAGAGGTTTTTCTAAGCCATATATATATATCATGCCTACAATTTGTGCATTTTGAAATTTTTTCTTACAACAAAATACTGCAATTATCTTATCAAATAATTTGAAACGAGAGAAATTAATTAGTCAAAGTTCTTGTAAAATTTTTATTAACCCAATTCACTTTGCCCTCTTGGGTTGAGCCTAGCAAAGGGACTAATAAGTGGTATCAAAGTAGGCTACATAAATATTTGTAGAGATTCGAATCGCTAACCCATCATCTTCATCCCATGTATTTTCCAAGAGAGAATCATTTACTCAGTCACCCCTATTCAATGAAATCAAATTTGTATACTAGAAGTTAAGGATGGAGCAATTTATCATGGTCAAATGATGTGGAATCATGGAAGGTCATTGAAGTGGGAGTAGCACTCCATGAAACTAGCATTGGCAAATGGATAAAGGAAGATACCACTAGCACCCAAAATAATGCCAAAGCGATGAATTCATTATTTTGTGCCTTATCGACCATTGAGTTTAATAGAGTTTTATCACGCAACACTAAAAACATTATGGGATAAACTTGTCTCCATCTTTGAGGGTTCCTGCCAAGTAATGGGAACTAGAAGAAATAATCTCAATAGAGTACTTTAAAATGAAAATATTTCTGAAATGTATGTAAAGAATCACTAATACTCTCAAAGGTTTGGAAAAAAATCTTAAATTCTAAGCAGGTAATTAAAATTCTTTGAGAACTATCGAAATCATGGAATTAAAAGATCAAACCCATTGAGGATGTAAAGGACTAAACAAGCTCAAAGTTGATGAACTGATTACCTCAATCATGTCACATGAGCTAGTCAAGAGTAAGATAAAGGAACACAGCAAGTAAAAGAGGACCATTGCTTTAAAAGCAACAAAGGAAAGTAGTGTTGGTCCCGAGGATCCCTAAAGCTACAAGGGGTATAAGGCAACATTGGAAACCTAAAGCTATGGGGAAAACAAATGGATTGTGCAAGTGCAAAAATTAAATGAAATCAAAAACACACAAACACATAGCAATAAAAACAAAAGGATTATAGTGGTTTGGGCCCCTTGACACCTACTCTACTCTCCAAGATTTCCCCAACCTTAGGTTCTACTTTACCTTGTGGAATCACCCTTGATTTCTTGAGTTAACTAAGAAATCTACATTGGTTTTATGAGCTCACTAGAAACTCTACAACTATTGGTTTTCCTTGAGCTCTCCAACAACTCATACAATGATGGTTTTGCATTGAGCTCACCACCAAATCTTACACACTGGTTTTCCTTGGGGCTAACTAGCAACTCCCCCTAGCTTTTAGAGCTAACAAACAACTCTTACAAATACAATTGTGTATAATGAAAATGCCTCTAACTAGGCCTAAGTTTATACATAGTTAAAGCATAAGAATAAAATATTAAAGCACTTTACAGTGAATTCAAACTCCTTGAAGTGGTATTGATGTGCTCTTGAATCTCCTTGATCTTGGCAGCACCTTAGAGTGAATATAATTTGGAAACTTGAAAGCGTTTCTTGTATTTGATTTATTTTTAGCACTTAGAACCCTCAAGCTTCTTGTTTCTCTTCAACGGATCTTCTATTTATACATTTTGAAGACCTTTGAGACCATTTGGAAGAAGACCATTTGAATAGCTATTGCAGAATCACTTGGAATTTTGACTATTGGAGCAGGAAGCACTACCGTAGGATGCTCAGCCAAGTGGTTGCGCCTCGGGTGATACCATAGTAGGCTGAGCCAAGTGCCTATGCCTATCCATTGAAAACGCTTTTCCCTGGAGCTTTGTAGGCGGTATGTGTACTGGTTGTGACCCCATAGGCAATACCACATGCAATATGCCCTATTGGTTATGTGACCTTCAGAACATCTGAAGCCCCGTAAGCGATATTGGAGGTAGTATGCCATATTAGTTGTGACCTCTGAATCTCGAAACTCATTCTTTCTTCCTCTGAAGCTTCCTTTGATTTACAAGATCTTAGCAAAACATCATTAGCATGGTTCAAGTCATAAACAAGTTTTGTAATTTATCAAAACCAAACCCTTAAGATCAATAAGTAGCAACAAATCCACCTCACAAACTGATGATGAGGTTGAATTGCTCAAAAGAAAGTTCAAGAGATTTTTTAAAAGAAATAGAGGCAATAAATAAAGATGACAATAAAGAATAGACAAAACATGGAACTAAGAATTACCTCAATGCTACAAATGTAAAGGTATTAGACATATATAGGCAAAATGTCCAAATCAAGATAAAGTGGACTACAAGGAAAAAATGACAAGAAAGAAAAAAGAAAGGAATGGAGCTTTAGAAAATCATCCAAGAACAAAGCATGTGGAATGTTTATGAATGAGGATGATTCATCATACACAAGCTCTAGTGAAAGAGAGGAGCACGAAAACAATAATGCTGCTAGAATCTGCTATATGGCATAAATGGAAAGTGATGTCTCATTTCATACAACAATAGAAGATCAAATGGAGAAGCCAAGTAACATTTTTGAAACCAAGTTAAATTCATACTACTCATCCACTTTAAATTTCACTAGTTTTACTAGCTCATGTAGTAAATGTGATGTGCTTGAGAGATTGCAATAGTCGTATAATTCTTTCTTTAATGAGTTTGAATCACTTGGTCAAAAATTTAGCCAAAATAAGAAACATGTCGATGCAATAGTTGAAGTTAATGCAAAATTGGTTGAACGAAATTTATACTTCAAAAGGAAGTGGACCACTTGAAGAAAGAAATTGAAATATTAAAAAGCAAACTAAATAAATTTTCTATCCCAAGAGAATTAGTCAACAAGTTCTTGAGAATGACTAGACAAAGAAATAAAGAGGACTTAGATGTGAGGATTCAAGTGGTGAAGAACCACATAAACGTAAAATTTAATGGATGGACCAAAGGAACAAAATATTAGATAAGAGAGAGGCAATTGTTTGCAAAGCAGAAGATTTGTTGGGCCATTCATGAGTAGGTACACTAAACTCATATTCACCTAACCCAAACCAAGTTCCAAACAAACTATATTCAAGTGTCATTTCTACAATGAAGTTAGATACAAAGTATATAATTGCCATGCTAGAAACTTATAAGAAAATAGCACTTAATTAAGGTTGAGACCAAAACAAAATTCCCCATATATCAATCACTTGTGATTTCACTCACATAAATAGACCCATTTGCTTGGGTACCAAAGAGGCAATTGCAGGCAAGCATCAAAGCTACTACAAAGAATATGTGGTTCTTGAATAGCAGGTGTTCAAGACACATGATTGGTGATAAAAAAAAGGTTGTTCAAAGAATTAAAGCCTTTCAAAGGAGGCATAATGGCTTTTGGCTATAATGACAAAGGCTTCATTAAAGGTAAAAGCAAAGTTTATGATTGGTCTAGTGCATGTACTGAAGATGTTTTATATATTAATGGACTCAAATATAATCTATTAAGTATTAGCCAATAGTGTAATAAAGGTTAAAAAGTAATGTTTGAATATTAAATATGTAATGTACTGGATTTAGATGACAATGTCCTTTTTATTGGCAAAATATATGAAAAGATATATTTGGTCTATCTTAATGAGCTTATTGGAAAATGTTTAGTTATTGTTGATGATGATCTATGGTTGTGGCATAAGAGGGTTGGACATATTAATATATCAAATATTAAATTATTATGACAAAAGAACTTGGTAAATTGTCTACTCAAGCTTAAAGATGATAAAGATGAAATTTGTAAAGTTTTCTAAGTATCTAAACAGACCAAGGTATCATTTTCACCTAAAAATGAAGTTTCCACCTCAAGATTTTTTGAGTTATTACATATGGATTTATTTGGGTCTTTTGACATTTTGAGTCTTAGTGGAAAAAAGATATGTTTATGTTATAATGGATGACTTAAGATATACTTGGATAATACTTTTGTTGAGCAAGGATGAAACATTTTCTATGTTTCCCATATTTTCCAAACTAATGCAAAACGAGAAGCAACTCTAACTTGTATCTATTAGAAGTGATCATCATGGTGAATTTGAAAATAGAAAATTTATTAAATATTGTAAGGATAAGGGAATCACAACTTTTTTGCACCTAGAACTCCAAATGAGTTGTACAAAGAAAAAAATAGAATGATACAGGATATGGCTAGAATCATGCTCAATGAAAGTAATCTATCCAATAAATTTTGGAGAGAAGATATCAGAATAGCTGGACATGTGCTTAACCTTGTGACCTTTAGAGTTATCCTTATGAGGACTCCATATGAGCTCTAGAAAGGAAAGAAACCAAATATATCTTACTTTTATTCTTTTGATTGCACTTTCTATGTGCTAAGTAATGGGAAAGACGGCCTTAGTAAAATTAATCCAAAGAGTGATGAAGTAGTCTTTCTTGGTTACTTATCAAAATTTAAAGCATTTAGAGTTTTCAACAAAAGGACTCAAGTATTTGAAGAGCTATGCATGTTATCTTTATCAAATTTGGATTAACTCCAAGGAAGGAGAATGAAACTGATGCAAATGAGACAATAAAGGAAATGAAGAAGCTACAACTAGAAAATCAAGGGGGAGAAGGATCTTTCAAACAAGATCATAATCCAAATTCAGAAAATGCAAAGGTAAAGGTAAGCGAATGTAATGCCTCTTTCCAACATGCCACTAACTTAAGATGTATGCATGAATATCCTAGGGATCAAGTAATTGGAAAAATTTATGATAGTGTGAAAAAATCCATGCATAATATTTGTGAACACTTTACTTTTATTTCCATAGTTGAGTCTACTTGCATTGAACAAGACCTTAGTGATGAAAACTGAATAATTGCTATGTAAGAGGAGATAAATCAATTTGAAAGGAACAAAGTATGACAGTTGGTTCCTAGATCAAAGAACTTTGATGTAATTGGAGTCCATAAAAGTGGACTTATAGTAAGAAACAAAGTAAGATTAGTAACTAAGGGGAATTCCCAAGAAGAAGAAATTGACTTTGAAGAATCATATGCTCCCATTATTGGTCTTGTGAATCCCTAAATTGTAGGGGTGTATGGCCACACTTGAATACTATAGCTGTGAAGAAAATAAATGGTTGTATAAGTGCAAAAAATTAAAAGGCAATGGAATCACACAAGTCGACAAACAATATGGACATAAGGTTTATAGTGGTTCAGGCCCTCTCTTGGCATCTACTCTAGTCCCCAAGGGTTCGCCAACCTTGGGTTCCACTATACCCTTTATAATCACACTTGGTTTCCTGAGATAACAAAGAATTCTTACATTGGTTTTAAGAGCTCACCAGAAACTATCAATGTTGGTTTCCTTGAGCTCACCAACAACTCATACAATGATTTTTTTCCCAAGAGCTTACCACCGACTCATACTCACTGGTTTCTCAAGCTAACTAGCAACTCCCCTTAGTTTTTAGAGCTAACAAGAAACTCTTACAAATTTAATGTGTACAAGTGGATGCCTCTCTCTAGGCTAAAGTGTACATACAATTAAAACTCAATTACAAATGATAAAACAATAAAGCACATTACAATATAGTGAATTCAAACTCCTTGAAGTGGTATTGATGTGTCTTTGAAGCTTCTTAACCTTGTCAGCACCTTAGAGTGAATAAACTTGGAAAACTTGAAAGGGTTTCTTGTGTATGATTTGTCTTTGTCACTTAGAACTCTTAAGAATCATGTTTCTCTTCAATTGATCTTCTATTTACACATTTTGAAGACCCTTGGGATGACTTGGAAGAAGATAGTTTGAATATAATGGTTTTCAAATTTTTAACTGTTGGTGATTGGTAGGCAATATGGCAGGTGGTATGGGCCAAGTACTTATGCCTCAGGTGATATGGCAGGCTAAGTGCCTATGGTTGGATTTTTGGCGAACTCCCAAATGCATGTTGCTGTCCATTCCTAGGCTGTAGGCGCAGGTAGTATGGGGTTGCTAGGTGGTATCTCCCTTTATTGTTTTGGACACATCTTTTCTTCCTTCATTTCTTCCTCTAACTTAGAAGAATTTAGCAAAACATCATTAACTTAATTCAAGTCATAAATAATTTTTGTTAATCATCAAAACTAGACCCTTGGGGTTAACACCTATAGCTATATTAGAAGTCATAACAATGCTACTTGCTTTTGCATACTATATGAACTTTAAGTTATTTCAAATGGATGTCACAAGTGCACTTCTCAATGCTTATCTTAATGAAGAAAAGTATTTGAACAACCTCCTAGTGTTGAATTAGATGGTAAATCAAATCATGTTTACAAATTTACGAAACCCCTACATAGATTAAGGCGAGCTTCAAGAGCTTGGTATGAAAGATTAAGTTTCTTAATGATCATGGATTTAAAAGAGGAAATATTGATACTACACTCTTTATTAAGAGCATAGGTAGAGATATTTTGATTATACAAGTTTATGTTGATGATATTAGTTTTGTGCTACTAATGAAAATCTATGTAAGGAAGTGTTAAGCATTATGCAAACTGAGTTTAAAATGAGCATGATGGGAGAGCTAAACTACTTCCTCCAATTATAAATAAAATGAATAAAAGATGACATCTTTAATCAATCTAAGTACACCAAAGACATGCTCAAGAAATTTGGAATAGAAGGAATGAAAACCGCAAACACTCTAATGAGTACTTGAGCAAGAATGGACAAGGATGAAAAGGATAAACCTTTAGATCAAAAGTTGTATCATAGCATGATTGGTTCTCTACTTTATTTGACTGCATCTAGGCCGGATATTTTATTTAGTGTATATTCATGTGCTAGATTCTAGTCAAGTCCTAAGGAGTCATATTTAACTATAGTTAAAATAAACTTTAAGTACCTAATTGATACACCAAATCTTTGGCTTTGCAAAGTCTTAGTTGGTAACTAAGAGGTTCAAGTTTTGAACTTGTTGGATATTTAGATGCGAACTTTGTAAGTTATGACATGGACAAGAAAAGTATAGTGAAACATGTCAATTCCTTGGAAATATATTAGTTCCATAGTATTTAAGGAAACAAACAAGTGTAGTACTCTCTATTACAGAGGTAGAATATATAGTTGCTGGAAGTTGTTATGCCAATTTAGTATGGATGAGGCAACAATTGCTAGATTACAAACTATGCTACAAGGGCATTCCTATTTATATGATAACATTGTATGTTTGACAAAGAATTTAGTACTATATTCATGCACTAAGCATATTGAGATTAGACATCATTTTATTAGAGACCATGTAGAAAAGCATAACGTTTCTTTGGAATATGTTTTTACAAATGCTCAACTGGTTGAGATTTATACGAAACCATTATCGCCCAATAGTTTCTACAAGATTAGAAGAGAATTAAGAATAATAGACATTAATTCATAGGGGCATACCTTATCAAATTTAAATTTATGTTATGAAGTGAATTAATAGATTGTGGAGAGTATGTTTGGCTAAGTTATGGTGATAAATAGAGATATACATGAAGCATTTTGTTTTAAATAAATATGGTTGAGAAAATGAAAAATTTAATAATTAAACCCTCATGCACTAGTTTCTCTTCTTCATTTCATCTTCCATTCTATTAGTCGCCTCCCATGAGATTTGAGTTTCCTCATTCTCGTTCCCTCCTAAAATCACCATTCCTCAATTGCTTTTACTTTCACATCTCATCTCTAGCACTCCACTTTTATCCATTTCCCTAATGGCATCCAAACTTGTTGCATTTTCCAAGTCCTCACGTAGCCTAAAAAGATCAAGGAGCATCCACTTCAAGCAACTTCTAGAGCCACTACAAGGTCCAAGAGAGTTTGATTCCATGATGACTCTCAAGGTAATGAATCTATACCCTCTCCCAATATAAGAAATGAAGAGTCAATGAAATAAAGGGAAGAAGTAGGGATGGATAGAAACATTAGAGAAGTATAAATGTTTGACTTGAGCACCTTATCTGAAAAAGTAGATGGAAAGATGGTTCCTAAGCCAAAGTTTAAGCCAAGAGACCTACCAGCTTTTTACTTTAGGGGAAGAGACCAGAAGTTTAAGTTTTATACTTCTATGTAGAGAAGACCAGTGCACATTCCAAGGAAGATTAATTTGAACTTCTTAGATCATTGCCACTTTGATATTAGGGCATTAATAAATTACCAATGATGAGATGAGCTGATTGAGTATGACACACCTATTTATAATGAGCTAGTCTTGATCTTCTACATGAATTGGTGCCTTAGAGAGTATACTCAATGATGAAAGGAGTAGAGATTAGATTTGAAACAAATATTGCCTCCCTAGAATAATACATGGGGTAGATACTTGGTACATATTCTAATGAATAAGAACATGATCTGTCAATAGAACAAGTGTTCAATAGTCTATCTACTAGCATTTTATACAGTAGGGCTCAAAGGTTCTTGAAGACTATAGATTTAAACATAGAATTGAGAATACTTAGGAAAGTTATTGAATCCATGATAATGCCTAAACTAGGATCAATTAATATAGTTACTAAATATGAGGCAAGAATTCTATGAAAGATTTATAATTATAAAAGAGTAAGCCTCCCTAGAATCTTATTCCATACCATCCCACACTAATTATGTGGTTCCTTATGGAGTATGGATTATTAGGATATTTGAGCACTTCTAGGTTCCTATTCAGGGGGAGAATCCACCTTATACATATCCACCTTGAAAAAGGATTGGGTTTAAAGAAACTCTCCACAAAATGATGCAAATATAAGAGTTAGAATACATAGTAGAGCAAGATGAGAGGCATAATCGAATGATGGAGGAAGAAGAAGGAGCTCCATTGCAAGAAGACAATGAAGAGTTGTTGAGTCTAATCCTCCTACTTAGCTTGATTTTGATGATGAATATAATTAAGCAGTTAAGTTTGATGATGAACAAACACATGAGTGAAGAATTAAGCTACTAACTGACTACTTTCCAAGTGCTGTAGCATTAATTCATTAAAGAAAGTAACTCCATGTTATAAACATCAATTTTATCAAGTTTAAAGCTTATCATACTAAGCCTTCAAAAGAAGTAATCTAGAAGTCAAGGCATGAAGATAAGAAGCAATGCACAATGCTAAGAAGAATTTCAAAAATGCAAGTTCAAGACCATTTCCAAAATGTAAGCTTAAGACCATTTTAGAAAAGCAAGCTCAAGACTATTTTAGAAATGCAAGATTAGAAGCATTTTAGAAAATGTGTAGAATCATTTCAGAGAAAATACATAATGCAAAGAAGCATTTTAGAGGTTATCAAAAGCATCTCAAAAGCACATTAGAAGATAAATAAGAACCTTCAGAAAAAGGCATAGGATTTAGGATTAAATCTAAGGCAAATTCGCACTTCATAGATAGTTCAGAAGCTCTCCAAAATCACCTCAAAATTAAGATAGCCTAAGAATAATGGTGTTTCTAAAATTAGAAGTTCACAAGTCATCATTTAGAATTTACTCAGAAGTCACGCAGAACCAAACAGAAGCAAATGCAGAAGACGTTTCTGCAATAAGAAGTAGTTCGGAACGTTTTCACTCACACAGAAGTTTTGCAGAACTTTTGACCCTCAAGCCTAAGCACCACAAAAATAAAATTTACTTTTGCATATGTAACTCAGAACTTCTGTGATTGTTAACATAGAAGTTTTGAATAAGCTCTGGTCCACACAGAACTTCTACAACATGAAAACTACTTCTTCATACATGCCTTAGAACTTTTGAAAACATTAATACAGAATTTCTGTTGAACTTCTGTTCCACATAGAAGCAATGCAGAACCAATGTCTTGTCAAACAGAAGCAACCCAAAACCAAAATGAGGCAACATCGAACATTAGAAGAAGCTTAGAAGTGCTCAGAAGTTATCAGATGCATTTTGAGAAATGCAAGGCATGAAGATTATGATCATTAGAAACAAGCTCAGAGAAGATGTCACACTACACAGAAGCATTACAACATTATGTAGAATCATAATAGAAGAATTCTTGGATTGCTAGAAGTAATGCAGAAAATGATTTTTGCAATTAAAAAAAAGAAGTTTCTAAACACGGAAACTTATCAAAAGTTCATCAGAAGCAAACTTCTAATGAGTTCAGAAAATGTTTTTGAATTAGAAATCTATCAGAAGCAATCTCAAGTCTTTAGTAGTAAAACAAAAGGAAGTTAAGGGCATCCAAAATTTCATCAAAAGCATGCTATTAGAAACTGATTTTTAACTTCAGAAATAATACAGAAGTTCTCAGAAGCAATGCAGAATAAGTTTCTCTCCAATAAGAATCTTATTAGAAGCCTATTAATAGCTTCTCAGAACTAAATTGAAGAATTGTAGAAAATGGTTTATGAGAAAATTATCAAGAAGTTCATTAGGAGTAAACTTTTGATGAGTAGTTTCTTAATTAGAAACCTATCAGAAGCATTCGCAAAGCCTTCTAAAGTATCCAGAAATTCATTAGCAGTAGAATTCAATCTCTCAGAAGTTCTTAGCAGTACTTCAGAATCTGTTTAGAAGCACTCAGAAGTGAATAAGAAACTATGCAGAAGATGATTTTACACTCATAAAATCAATCATTAAGAACTTCTAAGCACTCTCAGAAATTATCAAAAGTATCTCAAAAGTTATCAGAAGCAATGCAAAGTAAGTTTGTCAAATCAGAAGCTTATCATATGCAATCAGAAGGTTATCAAAAGTTTATCAGAAGGAGAAATATGACCATTGAGAGTATTAGCAACCATAGCAACCAAAAACACTCTCCTCAAAAGTTTTGAATAACTTATCACAGAACTTTTGAAGATGGACATAACAACAGAAGTTGGATAGAAGCTAAAGAAGACGACAAGGCTTCGAGTTTATTTTTCAAATGGTTGGAAAAGAAGCTTAAAATAATCATAAGCTTCTAAAAAGATTTTTCAAATGGTCAAAAAACTGATTAAAATAATGATAATCAGCAAAGACATTGATGGATGAATATTAATTACTTCGATTTTGTATTTTTAGGCTTAATTTCATATAATCTTTAAGTGGTTTAGTGCCAATCTCACATGTTTTGTTATGTGTTTAGGTTATTAGAAGAGTGGATGCAAGGAGAGAAAGCAAGCAATTATGGAGCAATAAGGCAAGGATTGAAGGCACATAAAGCAGTAAAAGGATCGGAGTTGAAGCGGAGCGGAAGTGGCAACCAGTGGGATGACCAGCTTGTTAGCGCCATCGGCGCCAGGGCTGGTCAAACCACAAGATTTGTAATTTTTTTAATATTATTTTATTTTATAGATTTTTAAAATTTTGAGGATTGTTTTTAGTAGTTTTGGGGATTCCTTTAGCAAGGAGACTAGGGTTTTTCTTAGGGGAGAATTAGAGGATTCCTTGGGGAGCAAAAAAAAAAAGGAGATTCGAAAGAGCAAAGGAGATTCAAGAAGATAATTTACAATATGATGTTCTTCATGAAGGGAGTATATTTTATTTTCTTCATGAACTAATTTTATCTTTCTAGGGTGAAGTTGTAACCCTTTTTGATGAACCTTGTTATTTATATTATTGATTATTTAATGCAATTCTATGTTTTTTTTTCATGAGTTTTATTTCAATCTTTTAATTTGTGTGATTGCTTGATTACCAATTTCATAAATCTTATTGATTGTTTATGCATGATTAAGGTGCACACCTAACGCACAGCCATGACCTTCCTTGAATGAGAAGAGTAGAAGGTTAAGACACAAACCTAACGTACAACCATTCTACTTAGTTCCTAGTTCTTGATCATAATGGATTTTCACCTCAATTATACTACACACATAGGTAATTAGAATGATTGAAAGCGCTTGATTTAAACCCGCATACCAAATGTTAATAATCACATCGTAGAAAGAACGAACCCAAGCATGTATTGAACCCAATATCCAAATAGCAAGAGAAGTCATTAAGTGGTGAAATTTGAACCCCAGACCTTTGTCACTTGAGATTCATCCGATATTATATTATAGCCTTAGATTTCTTATTATCTTTAGTTTATTATTATTATTATTATTATTATTTCAAACCAATAATCTATTCTTTTAGAGTTAGTTTTAGGTTGTAACTTAATTTGATTAAATCAGTTTGTTGTTCTCGGTGTGATCAACTCTTGCTCACACACATTGTACTGCTATACAATCGTACACTTGCGAGGTATTATAATTTGAACCATCAAGTGTTTGGCGCCGTTGCTAGGGAATGGTTCCAAATTGATTTAATTAGGTTTAGTTACAATTTTTCTTTTTCTTTTTATATATTATTGTATATAAAGTTTTTGACTTCTTCTTTCTTTGGTTTTTACTGAGCTTTGAATGCAAGAAAGAAGAATTAGATGGAGAACACTTTGAAGGACTTAAGTTAAAGCTTGCCAAGCAGATGGAGAGGATCTAGCCCTTGAGTTTTACACAATTTTCAAGACAAGCCAATGCAAAAAATTTCTACAACCAATCACTCCATGATGATCCATATCATAGTTGGAGTAATCATTCCAATTTTTCATGGAACATTGATCATAATCAGATCCAAGCTGGGACTTGTTTTCAACAGAAAAATCCTAGTCTAGAAGACACATTGCAAATTTTTATCTAGGTAACCCAAACTTTGTCCCAAAATGTTGAAATAGGGTTCCAAATTGATAACATAAAGACAACCATGAACAAGATGGATATTCAATTGGAGCGAATTGTTGAGGCTATGCAGAGTGACACATATAGAAAGCTATCAAGTCAGCCCAAGCAAGTGAAAGCAATCACAACAATTGGAGGTGGTAAGGTTATAGATGATAAAGTTGAAGATGTGATTAATGATTTTGATATTTTTGTAGTTGATAAAGAGGAGGTGACTGCTAGGAGAGCTGTGTTCTCAATTCTTAATCCTCCACTCAACTACAAGCCACCACCACCTTATGATCCACTTATCCCTTTTTCTAGATGTATGTTGCAGAACAAAGTTGTTAAAAAACCTTGCCATGGCAATGAGCAAATTATGGCTTTAAATGTTTTCCCACATGAAAAAGTTAGTGAACTAATTGAAAATCTTAATGAAGGCTCAACAAAGGAGGAGATCGAAGAAAAATCTAAACTAGAGTAATTGCCTCATTCTTTAAGGTATGCATCTATAGATAGTTATTTATGCTTTGTAGTGATTGTTTCTTCTTCTTTTAAAGGTATGAGGAGTACATGCTCAAGCAATTCAAAGACCATACTATGAAGTTTGATATTTTCAAGGAGATGGAGCTGTCAAACAAGAATAAGAATGTCCTCAAGATGAATGGAGTAAATGGAATGATGGAGGAGTTTTCAAGAGATCCCATAAACACACTTGAAGGAGATGAATTAGTAGATGATGAATCAGTAAACTATGTTTATCAATTGGGAGCACCAAAATTCTACACACCACTACCAAGTTTCAAAGAACTGGTGCCTAAAAAGGCCAATTTTCAATTCAAAGATGGAAGTCTATAGTCAGGCTGAGACTTTAAATCAAGCACTTCTTGGGAGGCAACCCAAGCTTTTGAGCTTTTATTTTTCTTTTACTTGATTTTAGTATTAGGAAAATTTGATTTGTTACTTTAGTAAATAGGTTAGCATTAGGGTAATTTGCTTAAGTTATACTTTGATTTTTTCTTATTTGCATTGAATAAATTGCTCTTATGTATCTTTAACAGGTTGAAAACATTGAAGCAAGAATTACATGATGCAAGTGATAGAATAATGGACCAAATCAAAGTGTTGCATCAAAGTCTTGAAGAAGGGAAGCAAAACACATGAAGCTAAAGAAAAATAATCATCACAAGGTGCTAAAAAGAAAAGGGAAGCCAAAGCAGGTAAGTGAAAAAAAAAGAAAAAAAAATGGGTGCAAGGAGGTAGCAGACGAGACTGTCGGCGCCAGATGCTACCCCCCCTTTTTCCCCTTTCTTTTCCCATTCACGGCTAACTCTCCCCCTTCCTCCCTCCTCACCCAAACTGCCCTTTTTTCCCCTCTTTCTCCTCCACACTTTATCCCTTTCTTCTCCACTTCGTTTCCCTTCAAATTCACCTCCTATCTTACTCATTCCTTCTCCTAAACACATACACACTCTCCCATCTCTCTCATTCCCGCATCTCTACTCCAACCCTTCTTCCTAAAGTCATCTTCCTAAGTTGGGTCATCAAAGAGACTTGAGGTTTGAAAAATCCAAGGTGAAATCCACTCCTTTTTACTTTAATGCATTCTTCTTACTCTTCTTTTGTTAATTCTAAAGCAAGTTGATGGATTTATATGATGAAAGGATGAGTTTTCATGTTGCAGTGGAGTGTTTGATAAATTGCTTGAGAGAAGAGTGTTTTGCTTGTAATGGTGGAATCCATTCTTTGTTACCTCATTGTTCATTTTTTAATCTTTTAAGATGATTTGCAAGGAAAGAATATGGATTTTTGAGGCAGCAATATTGGTTTTTCAAATTGCATGATAGGTGTTTGATGAAATGTTTGTGCTGATGTTGTGTTGATTTTCAAGATGGAAATTGTGCTATAATGTATGCGGTTATATATGCTTTGAGTGGTGAGAAGTGTGTGGGATTTTGAATTAAATTGTCCATAGCTTGAAAGTGTTTGGAGTATGATCTGTGAAGGTTTCCGTTGAACCCACTATGCCTATCTATATGCTTGGTTTTGAATCAATGAATATGGCTTATGGGAGTGAATGTTCAATTGAGCTTATAGTGTTTAATGGAATGTTTGGCTTCTACATTGATTGAATTTGAATTTTCATGCCTATTGCTTCATAGTTGTTTGTGAAAGTTTTATCATGTTTGAAAGATGCATTGAGATCATATTGAATGAGATGCTTGCTAGGTGTTTATTGTAATGTCAAAGGGAAAAGTTGCACTAAGAAGAAGGTTGCTTGAGTATGCTTAAACATCCCTATGATTATAGTATTGCAGTGATGTGCTTTGGCGTGATTTGGGATTTGCTAACTTTTGATTACTTATCATTTAAACACCAAAGTGTCTTTGTTTCATGGTTTGTCAATATGCCTCCATGAAGACCACACCTTCTGGACCATCTCAGATACAGAAGGCAGAGTTTAAGCCCACATTTTTCAATGACAATGCAGAATAGCTATTTATAATTGCCATTGCAAATCTTGAAGGGATACGTGAGAGAGGCATTGAAATAACTTGTCATGACATCCAAGACAAAATCATCAAAAGCAGTGGTGGAGATTTGTGGCTCAACCTGAGCCAGCTTTGATGTTTTTGGTGAGGGAATTCTATGCCAATGCTAGAGTGCAATATGTGTTGGATCCCGATGAAAGAAGAATTCTTGTATGAGGGAAGATGGTTTCTTTTGATAGGTCTTCTATCAACCGCTGTTTTGGATTGGAAGACATTGAGGTGGATGACTACATTGCATCACTTGCACAGGTCCTGATTATGATGTAGTCATTACTCGTTTGGCTAGAGGAGGTAGCAGATGGAAGATGCAATTTGAGAGAGTAATCAGTTTTCCATGCGATCAGTTAAGAGCAATCCCACGAGCTTGGCATTATTTTATTTCTGCTAAATTGATGCCTTCTAACTATGTTTTTGATGTTACCAAAGATAGAGCTCTACTGAATTTTGCTATCATGACATTATTGTCTATTAATGTGGGGAGGGTGATAGAGAACTCCATTATTTCTTGTCTGACTAGAAGGTTGACAAACAGCCTTGGCCATCCTTCTATAATTTGTCAATCGTGCTTCATGGTGGGTGTTTGGGTCAAACCACAAGAGGAAATCTAGCCTCCTCTCCCTCTCATAGATGATACAATCATGGAACAATTGGAACAGACTAGTAGAGAAGGCCAAAGAATGGGGCAATCTTCCACTGCCCCAAGCTCTTCCCAGCAGAGATGATCAAGGCAGTCCCAAAGTAGTACACCCACACTATCTGGTCTCCAAGACCAAATTTTAGACGTGTGTTTCTAAAGACCACTAGCAGCAACTGATAACAATGCATATTAACTTCTTGACAGATCATGCTAGGGCAATGCAATCTATGTTTCAGAACTGTAATTTCTTTCAGGATGCAGGCTCAGTTATCTTTTCCACTCCTCTGGTTTTTCAACCATTCCGTCCACCAGCTGATACTGATGAGTCAGATGCTTCCTCAGATGAGTAGTCTAACATATTTTAGGGAAGTCCTTGGTTCTATTATTTTATTTTCACATTAAGGACAATGTTTAGTTTAAGTGTGGGGGATTAGTTATGTTTTGTTTAGGTTTTGCGTTGTATGTTGAGTGTTCTGTTTGAGTTTGGAGTTGCTGAGTCAGTTACTATGAGATTTACATTATGACATCAGGGTTAGCTTCCAAGAGCAATTTGGTTCCAATGTGTTGAAACTAATTAGGATATTTCTCTCTTATTAATCACTAGTATGCTGAGTTTTTGATTATCATTGTATATAATTTAGAAAGAAGGATAAGCATTCCTTATGATCTATTGATTCTTATACAAAATTTTTCCTTCTTTATGACTATGGAAAATTTTCATGCACATGATGTCATAATCATGTAAAGTGTATGCAAATTAGCTAACAATGGTGTGAACTCATTAACCTATTTTGATTACAACAAGCATGTTAGAACTTGTTTGAGCATCCCTCAAGGAGAAATCCTAGACAATATATTTACTTGGAAGTGATTTAGGCATTCTTTGATTAGTTTGGGCCTTTCAAGCTAATCTAGTATATTCATGTCACTAGTATTCCATTTGAGCGTTATGAAAGAATAATGATGAGAATGCAAAATGTCATATTTTATTCTCCTAATACTTCATCTTTTGCACCTAATACTTCATCTTTTG
>JAYJMB010088037.1:0-20174 GCA_036873735.1 Pouteria campechiana
TATGCAATGGTTGGAATGGATTAGGAACTCAATTAACTTAGTGTTATGGCGAATTCAATGTTAATTGAGTTATAAAGTGATTTTGTATAACTAGAAATGGAATTTAGAGGTTGTATCTTACTGAAAATATTAAGTTAAGAGATGTATGTTATATATTTAACGAATTGCTTCAATAAGAAACAAAGTGGGCTAGAATTTATAATACATATGATATATACAAGGCTAATTGAACTTGGATTTGGAATCAAAAAATTTAAAGAATTGTTTTGGTGTGGTACTATAATTCTACACTAACGTAAGTAGGTGCTTTTTTTTGGGTATATGAAATATTTCATATATTTAATTGGGTATTATTTTGGTTAGGGATAGTGCATATCCCATATTTATTTATTTTTTATATGTATCTGTTTTGGGATTACATGAATGTTTGGGATAATGTATATTCTTTGGTTTGGAATACTTAATGTTTTGTTCATGGGAAGGTTATTTGTTTTTTGAGGAATAGTGAGAATGATTTATAGAAATGATATTATGACTTGTAAAAAATGATAAAGTTGAATATGTATGTATGAAGTATATTGGCATGATTGAATACAATTATTTGAGATTGAATTGATAATGTAAATGAGAGTCTCATGAGTATTAATTATGATTGTATGGTCATGAAATTTATGTGTTAGTTTTGAATATGCTATTTTGATTCATTATTATTTTTGAATCATTCCTACTTACTAAGTTGCCCAGACTCACCCCTTCTTATTTTTTTAGCTGACAAGACAAGTAAAGAATTCCAACTGAGAGTTGGAACTGATGAGGAGGTTTTCAAGACATTATTTTTGTGATAGGATAATTTGGATTTGAAATTATATGTAATTGTATATTTGGATTCAAAAGTTCCAAGTGATGTATAATTATATTTCAATTGGGTTTGTATAATTGTAATGAAAATATTTCAATTAATGTATGATCAAATGTATGGTAGGTCATAGAAATGTAATTATAATATTGTGATAGAATGATATGAATTCCCCTAACATATGATGTCATCATATTCACCCAGCTCTTGGGTTGTGGGAGTATGGGTATAGTTTTGGTGTTAATAGTGTTGCTTTACTATTATAAAATTGTAGTTTTAATTGAGTAATGATTGTACAGGTCTATAATCTTATATTTTAGGGGAAACTCTATTTGTTTTCTATAAAAATTAATGGATGACAAATGACACCAATGTACCCTAGTGAAATCACAGTGCAAAATGGAATGTCGCGCTTAGGAAGGTGGGGTGTGACAGCAATTCCCACAATCATTGCCATCATAGCACCATATTTTGGTGTAATTCTTTGGGGCGGAATAACCTCACCATTAGAACCTCTAGTGCCTAGCCTATTTATTCATGCAGGTTCTGCTCCAACATGGCCTTCTTCAAGCTCAACTACTCCTTCTTCCACATCATTCTAGGTTGACCTAGGAATATCATTAGCCCTAGAGGCATCTGCCTATGTTTCTCTAATAACAACCCCTGTTGCTCAAGTTCAAGTAATCCTTCTCAGCGACTCTTCTTCCACCATGGGGGCTTTGGCTTTATCCACTCTCTTCCTCAGCACCATACTGTATAAGGATTAGTATATGATCATATAGTAACATGGTTAACTATTTACTCAAGTTATCAATATAACATTTCAATTCACAACTTATTCTAACATTCCCCCATGTTTTTAACATTCAAATTAAACAAAATGTCATTCATTCACTAACTTCCAACACTCCACTATTGCAGTTTTGGGATTTATTCTCACTACCCTTTTTAAGTATCAGGAAAAATCCACTCTGATACCACTCTATAATGCCCTGCCTTTCCCAGACATTACGAAGGCAGTAACAGGAGAACTCACGGACATAGGCTCCCCTGAACTTACCTTCATAAACTTGTATTAAACCTATATGAAACATTCCTAAACACCACAAATTGCCCAGAACCATAATCACACTGTAAAAGTAGAGTTTGGAAACCTACTTATATGTATTACAGTAATGACATGCATATTACTAGGACTTCTACTTTTTAACTTTACATCCTTAACATAATTTACAAGTGCACATTTTTAATACATTACAAAATAAGGTATCAAAATAAGACAACATAGAAAATTTTCCAAACTTTATAATTTATCCCTTTCTTGAGCACTAGCCCTCGTTGGACTACGTCTTCCAGCCTGTCGGCTAAAACATATTAAAATAAGGTGAGTCCGGGCATCAGTAAGCAGGTATGAAATAAAATAATAATAACATACAAAATTTGTAAGTACATGATAATTTTTTCTAGAAATATTGTTATGGTACTATTACTCACAACCAGTGATAACAAAGATTCCTCCTAGGAGTCTCCTAAAATATCCATCATATCAAATCTATTTTTCTCATGTTGAAATTATATTCATTTTTATTTCATCCTATCTATATCCTTTCCTCAATTCACCTACTATAATCCAATACCATGCTCGGGAGGCATCAACCAAGGGATCTCAACCACATTCCAAGTGGACAAGGCATAGACAATTGGACTCAACTTTCTTACAATTTCAGTGTGCTCCAGTTCCTCCCTATAATCATGTTTATAAATGTTACAAGAATCCTGACTAATACTCACGGTGTCTTGCCCTTACTACATTTTAGGGATAGTAGGTTCTCCTTTCACACCTACTAAGTAATTAAAGGAGTCACACATCCAATAGGCTAGCCTCTTTACCATAAAGGTGGTAATATCAAACAAAGCCCATTCATGGGCTGAATAACCAAATAACCCTCCCGTCAAGCATTCAAACCCAATTTCATATAACTAACATTTTTGTAGGCATTCAACTTAATTACTTAAAACATATTTTTCCAATTGGTTTTTAACTCAATCATAATAAAAATTCTTCAATAATTCAATGCTCTATAATGCAACTCAAATTACTTTATTAATCCCAAGCAATTTATTAATATGTTATCATTTAATTTAAATACAATAAATAAACTTAATTAATGAAGCAGCCAGTATACAATTAGAAAATCAACTAAATAAATTATTTTGTCATTTAACAAACTAGCATCGACAGTGCCAGAATAGGTGTTGCCGTGCTGAGCATGTTGCCTAAAATACCTGCCCATCAATGTACCGATGCCGACAACGCTGAGCATCTGTCTCTATAAATGGGCTTCTTAACGTTTTGGCACCGGCGGCGCTGAGTGTCTGCCCCTCACATCATGGTCTCATTTCTTTCCTCCATTAGCTTGCTTCATTCAATCTTATTTTACACTACTGATTGTCATAGTTTACTCTTCCTTTTAAGCTTGATTTATGCTTTATTACACCTCATCTACATACATAAGAACTATTACCCCTTTCACATATACATCAAATGAATTTTTCATATTCTTTTAAGCATACTCAACTCATATAATCATGTCAAATGGTAATATGTCATTGTACTACACTTATATTCTTACCTTTAACCTATGATCCTCATAATTCTTATACTATATTAGTCATTTTCAAGAGTACAAATATATCATATAACACAACTTATACAAATTCAAACCAAATGCCCGGAATTCATAAACTTACATTCAAAACATCAATACATGCAGAAAATTTATATAAGTATCTTTCTCTATATCCTTTGTATTTCCAAATTTTGCTTTGCAACCAAATTCCTACACTCAAACCACAAGTTTCATCATTATTCCAATAAGCTTAACTACTTATAAAACCCAACTACTGTAATTCACTATCATAGTCTAACCTAATCCCTTCCCTATGTAGGGTTTCCTTGATTACTCATGTAACTCTTGTTAAGGAGGTAATTATGGAATCATTATCACAAGTTAATCATGTCACATCTTCTTAATAGCATTTCTTCAAACACCAAGTATGTAACTTTCATTTTTCATAATTGCAACTATTATTCAATTAAGTTTTCTTTCCAAAACTATTTATATACATAATTCAACTAAAGTTACATCAAAATTTACATTCAAAGTACTCATTTCACTACTTAAATCATGCTTTTCTCCATTTCCCAACCTCTTACTCTCCAAATTCTTACTCTCCAAATTAACTCCTTAAGCTAGAATTAAAGAAATCTATTTAACTAAAATGGATAATTAGTACTAGAAATCACTTCCTAGTCAATTTTGTTCGATTGGAATTCCCAAATCCAAGCTGTAGGGCAAAATCCCAAATTTTCCTTCAATCATACAGTTCCAAATCAGCTAAGATCAATGTTCTCTCGATGCTGGAGTGTTGCTAGATCAGCTATCATTGATCTCTGAGCAATTTGGTAGCGAATTCTCTAAGTTCTGAAAATTTTTAGAGCTTGGGAACAAGGATAGAGGGAGCTGGACATGCAATGGGTGTTTGGGATGAAGATGGAGCATTTGAGCTCATTTTCTTATGGTAATCCAATGTTGCACATCCCCAAGTGCACCTGCAACCTACTTGGAACATATTCTGCCATATTCTTTCTTCCAGTAATTTGTAATACTTAGCTCATTAGCCATAATCATCATGATTCTTTGTTTCTATTTTCCAATTATCATACATCTACCATCAAATTCCAGTTGTAGTACAAGTTTTGCATGCGACCAAATTTTCAAGCCTCGCATTTAGATAACTAAAAACCAAGATAAACACTCTACTTTAATCATAGCCAACATTGAATTCTTTGAACTAGCATATTTATGAATTACATCATGAAGATGAGAACTGACTTCTTTGAAAGCTTCAAATGTCCATATGTTAGATCAATCATTTTTCATCAATAATTGAATTAAATATGAATTTTTAATCAATTTGAGCATAATTTATCATTTTTAAATTTTCTCAAGGTCGCACAAGTTTTTAAATTTTCAAACAAACTTATGCCTCTTTGGTATACTTATCCTAAAAATATGTTGAACATCTAAATATACCTTGTTTGCTCACTCCCAGTTGTCTCTAGGATTTTCTCTTTAAGTTTCACTTTTGTATCATGAATTGATGATTTTGAGTTCTTCTAATCTAATCTAAACTTTAAAATTCTATTCTTATACAAATGAAACTATATAGAAAAAAGATAAATATACTAAGTATGGGAAATAAAGGAGCATAAGAGAGTTTAGGTTTGAATTGCCATAACTGTACTTACCTTGCTTCCCTGACCTTTGGTTCTTGACTATTGTTTTACCTTCATCTAGCATCAAAGAACTATTTTTCCTTTGGTGGAGCTTGATAATTCTTCTTTTCTTCATCTTCCTTCTTCAATCCATAGCTTCTTGAAGAGAAGGGATCGTTTATGCTTTTGAAGGAGGGATACTTCTTGTTCTTCTTTTTCTCTCTCACTATTGTCCTTTTTCTTTTTCTTCTTTCCCTCTCAACTTTCTCCTCATTGACTTGCTCTAAATTTTTTCTTTTAATTGCAAGTCCTTCTTTATCATCTACCTTTTCTTCAAGTTGCTCCCCCTTAATCTGAGAGGATTCTTCAACTGGTTTGGCTTCTTCAATGTCTTCAATTTTATTTGAGGCTCAACTGTATCTTCTTTTTCTTGAATTTCAATCTCTTCTTGAGATTGTTTCCCCTCAATCTTGGTAGTTCTTTAGTCTCTAGTTCTTCTACTCCCATAGACTTATCATTTTCTTTTTGCTAGTTTTCCTTGTATTCTTCTTTTTCTCTGTCTTCTCCTGCACTCGTGTTCAGCTCAATAGGAAGATTAGTATCACCTTGTAGCAAATTGACTTGTCCCTTAGAAAATTCCTTTAGCTTGTCCAAGATTTCCTTCGTAGTTTTACAAGCTAAGATATATTTGCAAATGGTGGGGCAGAGAGCATGTAAGGCATTCATAGCCTTTATATTTTCTTTCTTTGCTCTCTCATTATCCTCAATAGAGCTAATAAAAATAGTTTTCCACAAATCAAGGTTATTGGCGATGAGGTTTATTTAAATCCTCCTTTTCCAATGTGCAAAGTTTGTTCCATCAAAATATGGAAGTTGTCTAATGGAATGACCTTCGGTGATCATGGATGACAATATTAGGTTAGCCAAATGGATTACTATAATTATTTATGTAGCCTTCTCTGATATCACTTGTTACATCCCATAGGCTTGGCTTAACCTAAGAGGGGAGGGTTAAATTGAATTTATAAAAATTTATTGCTCAACCCCGCTTTAATTACTTTCCCTCTTTTTCTTGCTTGTGTGAGAATTATAATGAAATGAATAATAAAGTAGCCAAGTGAAAGAAGATAAAGCAATCACACACAGACAACACACATAATATTTTTTTATGGTGGTTTAGGCAATCGTCCTTACTCCACTCTTCTAAGAGCACTCCCTTTTGTACCGTAGGTTCCACTATCTCTCTATAGTGAAAATATAACTAGTGCACCCAACACTCTTCAAGATTTCAACATTAGAGGGGTATAAAAACTAACAAGTTGTTCATGAGACATACTCCAACGAACATTGACTTGTTCTTCGTGATTCCAACTCAAGATGGCATAAACCTTAGTGCCTCTACACTCTTCTAGATTCCAGCTCTGGGGGATATAAACACTTAGCAAACAGACCCACTCCAACAAGCTAGAAATGCTCTTCTTGACTTTGGTCTCCAATACGAAGTTAAGAAGTACACAAGTAAAAGAAATAAAATGATTTACACTTCGATCGTGCTTCTTATTGAGTGTTGGGGAAGACTTAAATGATTGCTTTTGTGGTAGCAAAAGAATCTTTCCTTTTTGTTGTAGAAACAAGCCTTGAAAAGTAATGAAGGTTGAATACTTTGGTTTGGGTTGCTTGGGGATTAAAAGATTAAGGCTCAAGTAGATCTCCAATAATTATAACTTCAACAACATGGAAACATTCCTAAGCTTCTCCTTAAATAAATCTCTTAAAATCTTAACCATTGGAGTAGAAGTGTTGGGATGACATGGCTTACAATGTTCAAACTTTTGACCATTGGAAGTTAGCAAGTAGTACCGCAGGCAGTATGGCTAAGTGCCTATGCCCCAAGCCATATGGTAGGTGGTATGGCATACTGGTTGTCATCAGATCTCTAGAAAAACTCCCAAACCAACCTTACTGTTAAGTGGCATGCAACATTATAGGCGGTAGGCATAGGCGATATGGGGTTGCTATGCATTTGCTTTTGGCGGACTCAGATGCTTAGTACTATCTAAACATTGGTAGGCGATAAGATGATGCACCTCCGGCATTCGGTTGTTGGGCAGGCGATATGCATAGGTGGCTATGATATACGGTTGCAATCATGCACTAAGCTTTTTGCATTTTGCCACTTTGTAAACTTAATATTTTTCATTCTAAATCAAAATATATTTATGCACATATAATTTGCATAAGTTATGGAACGTGAATAAGCAATTTGAATCATGTTTTCGCATTTATAAACTCATTTATACACACATTCTTTTGCATAAGATCCAAAGCATTATGATAAACAAAGTTGAAAACAATGTGGATTAAGATGATATCTCCTTTTTCTAAAACATCCAGACACATACCAAGATATGTATATACTTGCATAAATGATATCCCAATAAAGCACTTACAGTCTAAGCACATATGTCATTTCAAGCTTCCTATACTAGGAACATCATTAGCATAAATCAAGTCTGAGACAAGTTTTATTGTCATCAAAATCATGCACACTAATCTTAACAGAAGGTGAGGAAGGGGAAAAAAGCTCTAATGAATAGCATCTAGTAGGAGAATCTCCTTCATAAGGGTAGGAAGAAGAAGATAGGTGGGCAAAGCTAGCAGGGCAGGACTCACAATCATCTCAGGCTCCTCATCCTACAATTTTAGTGCCTAGATCCTCTTATACATTTGCAAAACTATCATAGAAGTCAAAGAGCTTAAATGAACTCAAGAGGGCATGGGAAACCAACCTACATAGATTGGAGTATAAGATGGACTTAATTCTTTCACATTTTGGCATCACTTACATTTCATCTCCTCATGCAACACCAACACCAACTTAGCCTTTCTCTCCAGGCTAGGATCCTATTCCTACACCTATTTCAGACCCAATTGATCCCTATCCAACCTCTACGCATCAATCTTCCAATCTAGAGCCTATGCTTGTAGCCTCAGAGTGTATTTCTCCACTTATGCTTAATCCTCCACCCACTAAGGGGGAGACTACCTCCCCTTAATCTCCTAATGTTTGATGAATTGACAAAAAGTGGGAGGAGATGCCAAAGATGTTGGTTAATGTTGTTTTGCTTTACTTTTGCTTATGGATCTATGGACAACTATGTTTATGTTTATAAGTACTTATGCCTATGAATCTAATCTATAATTACTATGTTTTGCATGATGTATATCTCTAAAAACCAAAAATGTGTTGAAAGTCTCAAATAGAAATGTGAAAATTATGCTTTGTGAAATTAAGATTTATTGAAGGTTTCAAATGACATATGCAAGGCATGAAATGAATCTATGACAAATATTGAAACTGTGTAAATCTATGTAAATAATGTATGTGAGAATCTCTCTCTATATATATGTGTGTGTGTTTCAATATTAAAAATAATCATAAATAAGTGCACAAAATATTATTCGCATACCAATATAAGACCACAAAAAGAATCAAAAACCAAAGAACATTGTCAAACCAAACTCATGGCATGTGAATCCTATAAGTTATAAAATTAAAACATTAAATATACTAAATGAATGTGAGTTGTGTAAATCATCCAAAAGGGGGAGATTATAAATGCTCCAACTTTCATTTAAACATGACTACTATATTTTGATGACTAACGTAACCATTGAAGAAATGAAATAAATGTGGAAGGTCTAATCAATTTACAAAGTGCAGAAAAAGATTAGGGACATATCACAGCCACTTGCCACATTCGCCCATGACTATAGCCAAATGGTAGCCACTTGCAAATATCACTTGCTAGATGCCAGCAACACCCTAAGTATCTGGAACTTAGTAGCCAAATGGTAGCCACTTGTCACTACCACCTGCAATGTCATAGCTAAATTGAAGGCGAATAGGCATACTGCCTACCAAACCAAAGTTAGAACCACCTAGAAAAGTGAGGAAAAAATCTAATTCACCTATTAAATCACTTGAGAAGTGCAGCCAATATTGTAGTCACCTGTGATTCATCTACCACTATCAACTTGGCTTGAGAGAGTTTTGGAAAAATGACCATAGCCCATATGGAAGGTTCCTGCCAAAATCGTCTACGGATGACTACCTGCCAGAATTGCTTGTAGATTGTAGCCAATACCGCAGCCACCTGCCAAGTGCCTGACGATTCCAATAATAGAAAAATTCAAATGTTCCCTTGCTTTTAATGGAACCAAGTACCTCAAATGGTTGAATTTTGAAGAAACCTATAAGAGGAATTATGAAGGAATGTTCAAGTCATTATTGCAAGCATTTTTGTGCCTAAACATTCAACTTCTTTTGAAACCTAAGCCAAAAGCCATAAATTTCTTAAATTCTCATTCAAGGCTTTCATCTACAACAAAAAGGGAAGATCCTTGTACATTAAAGTGAGCTTCCAAGGAATATTAAAGCTTCCCTTATGCTTTCAAAGATACACACCAAAAGTGTAACTTCATTCTTTCATATTTCTATTTATTTATTTCCTTGAGTTAATGTTGGAGACCAATCTCAAGAAGAATAAGGGTGATTGTTGGAATGTGATTGACAATCAACTTGTTAGATTGTATTATGTCCCCTAGAGTTGAAATCTAGAAGAGTGCATTAGCACTAAGAGTTTACACCCCATAGAGATGGAATTTAAAAGAGTATAGTGGCACTAATTTGTATTCTAATCTGAGATAACGAGACCCAAGATACAAGGGTATGTGCTTTGAAGAGTTGAGTAAAAAAGTTATCCCAAATCACTATACATCGTATCTACTTCTTGAGATTGTTTGCATTGCTTGATTCTTTATACTTCAATGCAAATATTTTTCAAAAAGAGGAATTTTAAATTTATAGGGGTTTTAAACCAAAAATTTTTATAAATTCAATTCACCCCTCCCCTTTTGGGTTAAGCCTATCTAAAGGGACTAACACAAATCATACACAATAATCTCCTATCAAAACTGATACCTTAATCGCCACTCCTTTAGCCTTTATAACCCAAAATTGCCACAAGCCATAGATAATGAAGCCACTACAACTTCCACTACATCAACAATACTTACTGAAGGAGTTGGGTTTTAGAGGTAGCTTCATCACCAAACTTCATATCCTAAATAAGCACCACCCCTAATAAAAACTCCATCCTCATCTCACATAAAACAATCCTCTCCAAATTCCACATCCTTTTCTACATCACTTCTCTTACCAACTCAACAACCCTCACCCATCTAACTTTCTTCGTCCTCATGTTTAGAGTCATCACCCAAAAAACCTCCATCCAAACCTTTTATCCAACCCAGACCCCTACCACAAAATCTTCCATAGAATCTCTTGGAATCATCTACATGACCTCAAAAGAATTTGTTATAAAAACATCATACAGCCTCAATGCCATTCAAAGAACTACAAAAAAATATCAAAATTGATAGAGGTTCTCACCTAATCCATTAATCATTACCTGATATGGATGATAAATCCTACAAGGATCACATTAGACCCTAATAAGAAACCTTCACCATTTCTTACCTTGTCACTCCCTAGAGAACCAACTTTCTTTATAGTTGCTCTACTCTAAGCTAGGGTCATACCTTATTGAGTCTAATCCTCCTACTTAGCTTGATTTTGATGATAAATGTATTTAATTAGTTAAGTTTTAATGATGAACAAATATATGAGTAAAAATTTAAGCTACTAACCAATTACTTTCCAAGTGTTGTAATGTTAATTTGCTAAGGAGATTAACTGTTAAGTCTAAAGCATATCATGTTAAGACTTCACAAAAAAATAAATTACAAGAATGCTCAAATAGAAACACTTCAAACTTTAGAAACATTTTTGAAGAAATTCCACATCTTATAAGTATTCAAAAATGTTTCAAAAGCATTTCAGAAAATAAGACATGAACCTAAGAACCATTTTCAATGACTTGAAAGTTACTCAGACCTCATTAAAAGCTCAGAAGCAATTAAGAATGTTATCTGAAATAACTTTAGGATTAATTCCAATCCTTAGAAGTAATTCAAAAATACTCAGAAGGCATGAAGATAATAAACAATTCAAAAATACAAGCTCAGAAGTATTCTAGAAATGCTAAGAAGCATTTCAAAAAATGCTCAAAAGCATTTCAGAGATAATGCATAATGCTAAGAAGCAATTCAAAACACTTTAGATGTAGTTCAAAAGATAATGCATGAAGCCAAGAAGCTATTTAGAAATACTCAAAAGTATTTCACAGACAAGTCAAAATTCCTTAGGAGATAAGATGTAAAGTTCAAAAGGGTTCAAAAGTAATCAGATGCACTTCAGAACACCTTCAAAGATAAATCAAAACCTCTTTAGAGATAAGGCGTAAGCCTTATAATTAACTCTAAGGCAAACATGCACTTCAGAGGTAGTTCAGAAGCTCTCTAGAATCACCTATAAAGTAAAATAGCCTAAGAATAATGGCATTTTTGCATTCAAAAATTCACTAGTAAGAACTTTTGAATACACTCAGAAGTGAATCAGAACCAATGTAGAAGCAATACAAGATGGTGTTTCTACACTCAGAAGTTCGTCAATAAGAACTTTTGAATATGTTCAAAAGTTACTCAAAAGCATGCAAAAGCAATGCAGAAAACATTTATGCAATCAGAAGTTCAGTAGAAGAACTTCAAAAATAATTCATAGAAAGCTTATGCATTTAGAAACATCTTAGAAGCAATGTAGAATCATGTTCCTTGCAATCAAAAGTAGAATACTCTACTTCAGGAATAGTTTTTGTAATCAAAAGTTCGTCAAAAGAACTTGACAAACGATCAATAATAGTGAAGCTTATAAGTTCAGAACACATTTTTGAACTCAGAACCCTATCAAAAGTTCTTCAAAATCTCTTTCAAAGATAAGGCGTGAACTCAAAATTATTTCCAAAACATTTCTCATGTCTCCAGAAATAGTTCAAAGAAGCTTCCAAGTTTCAGAGTTGTAATAGAAAAGCGATAGTAGTAAAACTAGATGAACACAAAAGAAATTTCTATTCTCTAAAGATTCTCAGAAGTAATACAGAAGCACTTTAGAAAGAATCTTCAAAAGCCTAGATTTAGGAAGTTCATTAGAAGCAGAATTCAATCACTCATAAACTATTTAGAAGTTGCTCAGAAGCAAGAATATAACTGATGAACATGTCAGAAACAAGATTTAGCCTTCAGAAGAATCTGAAATGATTGACCATATTGAAATGCTATCATTGCCACTAGCTCAGAAGTTATATAGAAGGACGTTAAAAGCAGGTTCAGACTAACCCTTTGTGTAGAAACAAAATGCACACTTCAGAAAAATCTCATAAGTTTCTAAGAAACAACTCAGAAGTTATTCAAAGGCAACTTAGAAAACTTTCAAAGGTGTTTTCAAATAATTCAGTCTTAAGAAATTCATCAGAAATAAAGATTCAAGATTCAAAGGCTCTTCAAAAGCTTATTAGAAACAAAAATGTGATCATTGAAATTGTCAGTAACCAAAATTAGTCCTCAGAATTTCTGAATCTGAAGATGGACATAATGATATAGAAGTTGGATAGAAGTTGAAGATAATGACAAGACTTCAAGTTCTTTTTTGCAAATGATCGAAAAGCAACTTAAAATAATCATAAAAGCTAAAGCTTCTTCCACAACTTATAAAAAAAAATTTCAATTTGTTGGAAAGCTAATTAAAAATAATCATAATAGCTAAGATGTCTTCCATAGCTTATAAAAGGAAGATTCAAATATTTGAAAAATACAAATCTGAGAACAAGAGAATATTCACTCAAGCAGTTTATAAAAGGCTTTCAAATTTAACTAAAAGCTTTCAAATTTAACTCCACAAGATTAGCTCCATTGTGCGACATTCCAATAAGCATTCAAAGCCAATCATTCAATAGACTTAGAGTCTAATCTTTATTGCTCTTTACTATTATATTCATTTTATTTTTATTACTGAACTTCATAAAATCTGCCTTTCAAGAGGCATTCATACTCTACACTTTTATTTATTGTTTTCACACATAATTTATTGGTGAGCTTTGAAAACCAACTTGTATAAGTTTGTTGGTGAGCTTTGAAAACCAACTTGTATAATTTGTCGGTGAACTTTGAAAACCAACTTGTATAAGTTTGTTGATAAGCTTGGAAACCACCAAGTGTTAGTGGAATCTAAGCTTAGCAAAAAAGTCTAACTTAGAGAAGTGAAGTAGGTAGCAGGTTAAGGGCCGAACCACTATAAAAATTATTATCTTAATATGCTTTGTGATCTTTCCTATTTTATTTCAGTACCATCTTTTGAACTTGGCTAAAATTTTTAAAGGCTCAATTCACCACCCCCCCCCCTGAGCCACCATCATTAGTAAGGGACCAACATGCCTGACATCTAAATCCTTGACATGTTGCTGCCAATAAAGAACTCTCCTCTCTTGGCAGCAAAGCATCCCCAAAGGACTTCCAAAAAAACCACCTAACTCAAACAACCTAGAAAAAATAACTAAAGCCCAATGCCCCTCTCAAACCTAAATCTTGTAGGAAGCTTAAAATTGGTAAACATCCCATTGTCAAAGCCTATTAGAACTCAACCAAACTTAGCTAATCCCTTAATGAACTTAGAACTTCAACTTAAACAAATTTTCCTTCTCCCATTGTCTCTTATCTCAAAACTCATGCCCAAATACCGCTTACAAAATTACCCATACCCAACCCTAGAGGATCAACCTTCCAACAACTTCCTAAGCCACCTTTTCAACCTACTACTATCTCACTAAACTCTTCCACTTCACTTTCAAATGTGAAACCTCCTCAATGCCCCCTATCTTTTCACCATACCATAATGCCTTAACCTCCACCTCTTTTAAGTGTTTCTTATGCTTTTACTTTCCTTATATATATATATATATTTGCAAAATTAATGTATTCATCTTCTCGATCTAATGAACTTAATTCTTTTTGGCTCCATATCCATATCATCTTTTGTATTTGCATTTCTTCTTTGACCTTTAGTTTTCTACCTTTTTTTATTCTGCCCAAAGCAAGAAGAGATTAGTGTTTCTAGAAACTAATTATCAAGGGTAGCATGTACTAAGGGGGACTACTTATTTACTTCCTAAGTATTTTTTACCAGAAAGGTATTCTAAGTATTTTTTTTATAAGAAAGGTATACTAAATATTTCGTTATCATCAAAATGGGGAGAATATTGATTTCTAAGTATTTTTTATAAGAAAGGTATACTCAATATTTTGTTATCATCAAAATGGGGAGAATATTGATTCCAAAACAAAGACTCTTTACTTTATGTTAGCTTGATTTTGATGATAAATAAACATATGAGTGAGAAAAGATGGTACGAATGATAAAATTTTTAAATGTTGTAGAAATTTACTGAAAAATACAAGGTTATCAAAATAAACACGACATACACTTATTCAAAAGGCAAATTCAATGAAGAAATATTATAAAATTAATCCAAATATAATCAAGAACATATTAACAACAAAACCTAAATGAAAAGGTTAAAATTCCACAGTAGTTTATGCAACAGAGGAAGCCATAGAGGAACTCCTCTTGATAGAGGTCTTTGAAAGTGTTGGAATGCATGCGTGCGCTTGAATTTTTCACCAAGGAAATTCTCAGATCCATAAAGGTCTACAAAATAGCCATTAGAAGTAAGTGAATGTGTTAGAGACAGACAGGAAGCCACAAAGGAAATCTAGATGATGATAGAGGTTTGTCTAACTCTCTGGAAAGGCAATCCACTTCACATTCAATCACAAAGAAGCATTTACATCAACAAAGGAAGCACCAAAGTTTTATCCGATTCTTCAACAATGGCTCTCTTCTACAGAGGAAATGAGAGAGGAAACCACAAACATCTTCAAGCCCTCTGACGTCAACACAAGAATCAACAAAGAAAATGAGATTGGTCTATCATCCTAATAGGATTTTTCATTTAGTTTAAAAAAGCTATTTCAATGGCTGTCTTTCAATGGTCTCTTTTGAAATAGTCACAAACCTCTTTGAAGCTTGTAAATATAAATTCCATTAGAAAGAAAGTAATTTTTTAGAGCTTAAATTGTGCATTTATAAGAAAATAAAAAAAAATGCTCTTCCAAATTGCTTCCAATTATTGTCACTCTATTGTGCTCAAACTCGCTTTGATTCTCAAGCTATATCTTTACACACTCAAGAGGAGCTTGAAGCAGAAGATCTTTATTGAGTAATATTTAGTATCACTCCATTATGTTGTGTACAATTTAACCTACTAAGAGGCAAAATTTTTATACAAGTTACTTACTTTCATTTCTTATAAATTTTTGTTCCTATAAGTTGGAATACTTGTAGTAAGTCATTGTTGTAAAAGTTCATTAGTTAGCTTAGAGAAACCAACTATGTTTGGGAGATTGGTCTCTAGTGGAATCTAAGACAAAGAACTATCTTTGAGAAAGAAGTAGGAACTCAACTTGGGCCGAACGAATATAAACTTGTGCATCCTTATTTATCACCTTTTTGCACTATTGACCAACAAAGATATCACTCGTATTTGAAGCTTGCAACTTATAAAACATATCCAATATATATGATATGTGTTTTATATATTCTACAAAACATATACATAATATATGTTTTAGAAAATACACAAAATATAAAAATATATATTTTATAAAAATATAATATATAAAGGATATATTTTGGGAAATTTATATTATATAAATACATATATAAATATATTATAGATATTAATTTTTATATAAGATACATAAACATATTTGATAGCAAAAAATTATAAATATCTTACTGTCAAACAAATTGGGTTGAAAAGTATCATTCTCATTTTTAATGATTTCATATATCCAAAAGCACTTTTAGCATTTTAGTTAAACATGTAGATAATATTAAAAGAACTTTTAAGATTATAAGATCAAACACTAAATAACTTCTGGTTTATAATATTTTTTTTGCAAAAACTCCACTTCTAAAAGTACTTCTCTCAATAGCTTAAATTGAACACTTGTGCCAAACTAGTCCTTAGCTTTTGTATGCGCATTTCCAGTGCGCTTTTACAAAGGAAAGTACCCTTGGTTACATGGACCATCCCATTCCCATTGATTTCAAACTAACCACTTAGAAGTAGCTTCTAATCCTCTTTCTAAATAAAAGTCTTTGTATTGAAATAGGTCTCTTTCCATAACGTTATGACTAATATTACTCAATCATATTGAAATTCGAGTTTAGTTCATGGAATTTTGGCCAACCCAATTTTACCATGTAATTAAGTTGGGTTCATACATTTACAATTAATGTTTCTAAAACATTCTAACCCACTCTAAACCAACATTGGGTTGGGTTAGATAGGTTTTGTTTGAACCCCCAACCTAATATACATCCTAATCTTAAATAGCTGGTGAAAAGGCTAGTTGTAGATTAGGCTAGTTATTTCAACATTAAAACATACTTTCATTGTCCAGCAAATAAATAAATATAGAACTAGGCATTAATTTAAATTGTTTAAACTTAAGGCTCATGTGGATTGTTCATTGAAGTATCAAAAGGATTTTGCACACCTATGTTTCTATTTTATAACTTAGATAAGATATTATTCTGCTTTTTCTTTATTTCAATGTAAAATAATTTTTTACTAAATTAGATAAATTTTTTATTTCAATTTAATTGAAATAAACACCTTTTATCCACATCTTTACATCTCTAATTTTATCATTATTTCTCCATTCTTTTTCTCATTTCTATCTTTTTGGAAAAATGTTTATTTTCTTCACATTCAATTTTAATTTTTCTAAGTTGTATTTTGTTTTACTACTTGATTGGTATCACTTACTTTGTGGTTATATATTTTTTACACATATTTTATAGCAATTCAATTTGCCTTGAAGTCATATTCCTTGTTTGTTAGCTATTAGATTTGCATGATTTTTACATCATTTCAATTTTCTAGTGGGGAAGTTGAATGAACCATTACAGTCAATGATTGGATGACTAATGTGGTAAGACCTAATTTACTATTAACATAATCTCAACCAATGTAATGGATGACAGAAAAAAAAATAAAACAAGGTTAGATTTTTAAGATAAACAATCCAAACTCCAATGTAATGATCGGGTGAAAGCAACTTCACTGGTTGACTGGCATGCCTTTAAAGTCAAAGATGTTTGCAGGTAGTGGCAAGTTTTGGGTGATTTTGGCTACATATGGAAACCAGTTTTGCCGATGTGTGGAGGCTAAATTCGGCAGGAGGTAGTAACCTCTGTCTATATAAGAGAGAGAGAGAGAGAGAGAGATAAGGGGGTGATATGAAATCAGAGAGAGGCAAGGATGTCGAAGGATAAACTCGGTTATCACGGGAAGGAAGGAATTCATTATTTTCTACCTTTGTGAATCATCGAATTAAGTAGGGAGATACTTATGTATATGCATTATTTTACTACCATGTTAATGTTTTTAGATCATTGATTAATGCAAGCTTATGTAAATAAATTAAAGTCGTAGATGGTTGATAAAACGACTTTGTTTACCTTGGTTGATTCATGGGTGGAATGGGATGTTAAATTTGTGGGGATTAGGAACTGTTTATGCTAAATCTAAATTGTTGATCATATTCCTACAATATGCATCCCTAATTCATGAAACTTTTTGGAAATGTTTGAAGTGCAACCATTATTTATTTAATGATAGTTTTTGTCTATTGAAAATAGAATGTTGGTTGGATATTTATATAATTATAGAAATTAAATATTACATATACATCTTGAAATGACCCTTTCGCAGTGTATAATAGATCCTATGGCTCGGATTTACAAAACACCATGCATATTGGATTTTATGGATGAAATGAAGGATGAAAAAGGAAATAAAGGACATTAGAAATTATAAGCTTATATTTTTATCATGTTTCAATAGCTAAATTCACATATTTTGGATCCCCAATTGATGTAAGTTCATTGTTTTTAATTAAATATTATAGTTAATGGAGTTAGTTTCTATTTCAGGTGTAAAACTATTGAAAATATGCAAAAGGCATCATTTTGAAGGAGTTAACTATCGTCAAAAGTGTGTTAGAAGTTCTGAAGGAATTCTAACATGGTTAAAATAGGCGATCTCAGAATTTTTGAAGTTACCTACTCTTCAAAAGTGCATTAGAATCTCTATAGGGGTTCTGATAGTAAGAACTAGTTCTAAATGGAGTTCAGAAATGTTTGGTTCTAAGGCTCACAATAATGGTTGACGGAATGGAGTTCTGATGCTTGCTGAAGAGTCTGAGTGATTTCTGAAGGCCTCAGAAGTACAACTGAGAAGGTTCTAAGGCTCACAAAACTACAACTGAAGTACTTAGAAGTGCTCAAAGGTAGTTTTGAGGCTCGTAGAAGAGGTTTTTGATATTCACAGAAGTGCAATTGGAATTTTTGAAGAATTGCAGAATGTTTATCCCAAATCTTAGGCAAATACACAAGAGAGGAGGGGTGAGTTTGGCACTTAAAATTTTTTTGAACTCCTTTAGGATCAAATGTCTCTCTAGCAATCAATCTAATCACTCAATCAAAGCACAAATAAATAAGACACAGGGATTTTTATAGTAGTTTAAGTAAATACTCTACTCCACTCTTCCAAGAACACTCTTCTCTTAGTGTTTTGGGTTCCACTATCTTCAATAGTAGAAATACAATTAGTGCTCCCAGCACTCTTCTAGATTTGGGGTCTAGAAGGTATAAATATAATGGTCCTAGCACTCTTCTATATTCCAACTCTAGGGGGTATAATCACAGTACTCCCAACACTCTTCTAGATTCCAACTCTAGTGGGCGTAAATAAATAGCTCTTATCTGCGCTCAGACAATCGCAGCACTTCTTGAGTCTAGTTTCAACCACTAGCTCAAGGGAATTATAATGAATATCAAAAGTTAAAGCACAAATATTTCTCAATAAGCACAAGAAAAGATTTCTAAAGATTAAATGCAAAAGTAAATGATCTTCCTAAAAGGTGGTTGGAATCCTTCAAAGAAAGTTGAGGAAGGTTTGAATGTAAGGCTCATGACTTTTGAAAGATGCAAAAGGTTTTGGCTCAGTTCAATAAATGCTCTTAAGAGGGTATTGAATATTTTCTTAATTGTTCTTCTTGATCCAATGATGTTGCATTTATAACCGTTTTGAATTTCAACCATTGTTGGTAGTTGAACTTCATTAATGATAAAATACCATTCTAATTAATACATTTGAATTCTTTAACTTCTGCTTAATCCTGACCTATTGGAATGCTTGCAATGTTGATCTTGGAGAATATGATTTCCTGATTCTTAAGAAGTATCGGTCGAAGAGTTGCTACAATGGCTAATTCTTTCATTAATATAAAAAGAGCATCATTAATGATGGATGAAGACCAATGATTGAGTTTGCTTGTTGCTCATCTTCACTTATGATAGACAAAGTATCTATCTAGCTATCCATCAGACAAAGTCCCTTCATCTTCTAGTTTGTTCGTGGTAAGTACCAGACAAATTCAGTTAGTGTAGATGAATTGTCTTTATAGCACTTCATCTGTTGGTTTGTCCATTACATGTAATAGATGAATCATGAAGGCATAGATGAATTATCTTTCCAGTACTTCACTTGTTGGATTGTTTGTTGTAAGTAATAGACAAATTATAGAATCGTAAATAAATTATCTTTCCTGCACTCATCTATTGGATTTTTTATTGTAAATAATACATGAATTATTGAGGCACAAATGAATTATCTTTCTAGTGGTTTGTCTATTAGATTATTTATTATAAGTAACAGATGAATTATTAAGGTGCAGATGAATTATCCTTTCAGCAATTTGTCTGTTGGATTATCTGTTGCAGGTAGTAGATAAATTGTTAGAGGCATAGATGAACTTCACTGCTCCGCCTTTGTCTATTTTTAACAAACGATCATTAGCTTGGTGAGTTATTTGGCTATGTGTAAGGCCCTGGAAAATTTTACAAATGTAAATTTTTGTTATTGTAAAGTTTTGCTAATTTTGCCGGGTCGA